>LKNJ01002711.1:42401-79148 GCA_002120245.1 Maccullochella peelii | reverse complement strand
TATTTATATTTATTTATTTTTTTGGATTGAAATCATCGAGAAAAAAAAGCGAAGGAGGACATGCACACATGAATAAACACACACTAAACACCTCACCAGACACAACCACGAAAAAAAAAGATGCTAATGAATAAATAACACAGAACAACTGGCATCTAAAATAGCTCTGACCGAGCTCTGCCCATAGAGAAACGTTCAGTGAGCGATCTCATCAGTGCTGCTGTCAGGTCTGCTCAGTGGTCAGGAGAGCCGGTGTCGTGTTGACAGCTGGCTGTCATTACTCCAGAAGTGAGAGGGGCGACAGCACAGGACAGGAAGAAGAAAGAGACCGCAAACAAAGGAAGGGAGCAGGGAGGTGGGAGGAGAGGGAAGAGATGAGAGAGAACAAGAGAAGAAAAATAAGGAAAAAGAGGTAGAAGGAAAGGACAAGAGAGAAAAGTAAAGTGACCTCTTGTGACCTTGATAGATTTGGGCCAGTAGCCCAATTCCCTGGTGCTTGAATTGCATTGGGTTCATTTTTTTGTCAGTTCAGCTTTTTATTTCTCCATAAATTAAAGCGAGTGACATTTACCTCATATATTATTGTTCCTAATTAAGGCCTTACTACTTTGTTCCATTGTCAGTTCACTGGGTTTCTCAGAACTTGACAGATTTTAATAAAATTGAATTTTGCAGGTGCTGATCATAATTTTTAATAAGTATAAGGATTTTTTTAACGTTGTCCGATATTATGGGGGAAAATCTGATAACCCCTAACTGTATGCATTTTGATCTGGATGGAGATGCAGAATAAGAAATTGTCTACCATTATAATATATATGTGTAAAGGACTGTGCAACCTTGGCAGAGGCATAAACTCTAGAGTGCTTTCTAGTTAGCACCTTTCATAGGTGCTGCTTTACATTTCATTGTTTAAATATTACATTTTACACTTTAAGCGCAAGCCAAGCACCTTTGCAGCACCTGTTTTCATCTCACACAAACCCATTTGTATGAAAATTAATACTTTTAGGTGTTAAAATACTTCCTCTAGCAAAATATTTGTTCCCCTGACAAAGCTATTCCCTTTCATCGCTTACGTCAAAACTTGGGGGGGGGATTTAAATCACATATCATCTGTAGATAATGGAAATACAAGTTTCATGCGAATCCCAAATACGACCTTGTAATATCTAATAATGCAGCCCTATGACAAAATCAATCAATATATCAATTTATTTTATTCTTAAATTAATCAACAGAAATACACAAACATTGAAGACTCATAGGCCTGCATTTCGTTGTACAACATTTTCCTCCCAGTGAACAACGCTGGAAAAACTGGCCCATGGTTGAAGCTAATTGCTGACCCCTGCTCTACGGTATAACAACTTGAAAGTGAAATTAGTGTATTTTACTAAACAACCTGAACACTGAGATGGCACATAAAATAAATACAATATTAATTAGGCATAATGGCTTTGACACTATTAAAATCTTACTATCATCAGGGTCTCTCCCTTCCAGATGGCATACTGTAACCTGAATTTGACTTCTGAAGACAACAGCACCATGCTGAATTTGCCATATTGCAGAAAGAGAAGAAGAAAATAAAATGAAGGGGGAGGAGGAGTGAGAAACAAAGAGTTATGGATGGAGGGAGGAAAAGGAGGTGTGAGAAATGAGAGGAACAGAGAGGAGGGATGGAGGATGGAAAGAGAAAGGATGGTGAGAGAGCAGAGGGAAATCAGACAGGGAGAAAGTGGAAAGGGGGAGGGGTGACTGGAGGGCAGCTGGTGAAAGGCAAAGCATCCGAGGAACCACCACTGAGCGGTCAGTGTGTGTGTGTGTGTGTGTGTGTGTGTGTGTGTGTGTGTGTGTGTGTGTGACCATGTTTGCGAGTATGAGGCATAATCTGGTGACAGAAAGAGATAGTGAGCGGAGACGAGAAAAAAAAATTTGAAAAGAGAGAGGTGAACAGAGACAGAGAGGTGGATCTGGCCCAATGTGTTGACGATTAGGGATTTAGGGCTTGTTGGAACAGCCATGAGTGTTCACACGAGGCCAGAAATATGCTTCTTGCCTGGAGATGTGGGTATTCTGTGAATCCAAGTTGAATTTAGATTTAGCAGTTAAATTTGAGGGAGGGAATACGGTTACCACAAGTAGCAAACTCCACATGACTTGTTGGTGGAAATGCTGAGGGCGTTGTTTGTGCTGACTTAAAACTAAGCTCATGCGTTCTGCACCACCATAAAAAAAAAATAATACAATAGTTGTTTTGAGCTTGTTTTTTTTTTGCCCAGTTAAACAGATGTTTAACCCATATTCAGCAATGGAGAAACTATGTCAAAAACAAGACAGGATGCACTAAACAACGTGAGAAGTTTAAAAGAAAGTAGTAGCCTGCTTTGGTTTGCGACCAAAATGAGGCTAAATCCGGTTTCTTTAAAACCGGGTGCTCGTGTGGCAAGTTCACAGAGGGGGCATGATGGGAACACTCAGCTTCAATCAGATCACAATCCATAATAGATGGCCATGTAAATATCTTATGAGGGAGAGCCATGGAGAAAATTACTCTGTACTCAGGAAAACACACATACACATGGACACTCACACACAAAGAACCACAAGCGCAGACAGCAGATCCACAGCAGACATCCCTCACTCATGCAAGAAAAAAAAAGTGTAATAGAGTGTATTTATCTAATATTCATGCTCTATCTTAATGGATCTTTTGTGTGCATGCTTTCTTGTTATTGCTGTTGTCTGCATGCGTGCTCAACAAAAACAGGGCTGCTTGTAAAAGACCTAACCTGAGTTTGCTTTCTGAATGTGATTTTCCTGTTAAAATGAAAAATACATAAATAACAAATGTTCCATGGCTCTTACTTTATCAGTGTTGGCATTAAAAGTAGGTATTGTTGGCAACAAGGCAATAATACACACTTGTGTGAACTCAGCAAACTGTGCAACACTTTGTTGGAAATGGAAGAACACATGAATGTACGCCTACACAAATGATCTGCCTGGATCCTTGAGAAGTGTGCTTGCATTCTTAAGGTCACATCAATCTACAAATACTGTTAACTTTAAAGTACAAAACCTGGCAGTGATTTCAATACTACAAAAACTCTTTATTGAAAATATTAATAAAAAAATCCCCAAAACCCAGCAGATATCTTTGAATTGATGTTAATATAACATCCTGAACCAACATTAAAAACTATTAAATATCTTTCTGACACATGTTCCAATGTTTTCCTGATCGGCTTCAGTGTGCTTTGACTGAGCTGTGATATCAGACATTTTAGTTTAGATCCATGTTAAAACTGCATGTCCTGGACGCCAGTTGGACAAATAATGACCCAACTTGGACTAAACGTTTCATAAAGTGAAAATGCCTTTGTTTTTAGGATTGTGATTTTTTCATAAAACATAGTTAAGTAATAATTCAGTTCAGTTTATTATGAATGAGTCAGAGATAGCAAGTGATTTGAAGGAGATAAACTCTAAAATTACTGTAAACATGAGCAAAAAGACACAAAAAAAGCAAAGACAGTTAAAGATAAAGGGGGAAAAAAGTTAAGGTATGAACCCACCTTAAAATGCAACCCTGCAAACTTCAGAGGCACACAGTTACAGTAAGTAATCTAACAGCTGATAAGATAGTGGTTAGAACTATTTTATCTTGCCAGAAAGTGGAGAGGGCAGAGAGTGGATTTCATCACAGAGTGGATAGTCACAGTAATAAATAACAGCTCCACCCTTTTGCAAAGAACTGACAGACGTATTGTTACTGCCATGCCCCTGTGGTTTTACTGGCAGAGTCATTGCTAGAGTTTAAGATATCCCTGTGTTTGATATTCAAGTTGTAAATGAGGCATTCTAAAAAAAAACAAAAAAAAAACAACAACACTTAACTGACTTAAAAAGCATAGCCTACTGGTGGAGGTTTTGTCAATACTGAAGGACCTTAACTTGGACCTGAACAAAAGGAACAAGGCCAGATTTTGATGTACAGTTGAACACAGAAAGTTCCCTTGTGCAAGTATATTGGGTGGAACTGAATATCTAGAGGGACTGTAGAGCTATTTTTGATCTGGCAAAAAATGTATCTTTTTGCCAATTAGACAAAGCGTTCTGAATCAGTTAATTTCCTCTAAACAATAGGAGACCATATTTTCAGTAGGCTAATTGTTTATATGCATTAAGGGAAGGGGCAGAAAGGCTTGGCAATGTTCTGTCAGGTGGGAGCTGCTTCAAAACGCAGGTTCATTAAATTACAAAATTAGCCAATCAGTTCAACTTCATGCTTGCACATTTGCTATCAGTTAAGTTGTAATCTATTCTCTCTCTGCTCTTTTTGTTTTTTCTGTATTCTCATTTTCTCCTCTCATTCATCAACGCTGGAGCTGAAGATGAAACATAACCGACATGCTCTCTATAACAAATATGGAAAATGGCGATAACAAAAAAAGTTAATTAAAATGTCGACAATACATAAAAAAAAACTTAAATATAGAGACACATACAAACCCTCACAAACACTCCACCTATTCACTTACAAGCCCATTACTTTGTGACATGGAAGTTTGGCTGCTTTGAGAGTCTGTTCTGTGCTGTCTGGGTGGTGATGATATTATGAATCCAGATGCAGCGCAAAGCCATGCAACGCCCCACAGGGGAGCACTAAAAGCAAACCCTGACCCTGTTGATCATCAATAATTCAGCAGAAATCAGGGTTAGAATAAGTGCAGCGCCGAACAACACGTCATTTCTACAGCGTGCACAACAGTCTCCGCCATCATAAAGTTTGCATAAGGCCCAAGCCTCCCTGTTAGCTGTCCACAAGGCTGAACATTAGCTCCATTACATTTAAAAAAGGAAGGGTGATGGGAAGAGAATGGAGAGAAAGTGGTGGTGAGTCATCAAGCATTCTGGGTCTCTACTGAGACCCACCTGGCATGGACAAAATGGAGCTAGATGCTACCATTGTGTGTGTAGGAGGCCATCAGTGGCTGGCGGCCCAGCTGGCTGACTGGCCTGTCATAGTCAGCCATGTCAGGATGAAGCCAAACTTTAGACTTTAGACAGATGAGTCTGAGAACGATGGACAGATGAAAAAGGGAAACAAAAGTGATAAAGACAAGGGTGCAAGAAAATGACAAAGAGAAATAAATACCAAACATCTATTGTATGTCCTGACTATCTACCCATTCAACCTGAACTATTTTTCACTCTTTACGCATGGCCAGACACCAGAGGTATGGAAACAAAAAGATGGTTTATAAAAGAGACTATCCAATAACTGTGATTGTAGGGAATATACAAGGTTTTTGGAGGATTATCCCACTGGTCAAGTTGTTAATCAGGTGACAACTTCATACTAACCAAAATCATCCAGGCCTGTGTTCTACTTTGATACATCAGTAAATACTGTCCTAAGTAGCAAGCATCTGGGCTGAGAGTCTGAACAGCGGCAGCCCAGTCTCCTTAAGATTAATGTTGATATTGTTCATATCAAACACTAGAGCTGTCACTTTCTCAAAAAAATTTAAATAAAAGTTAAAACAAACAAGAACTAACGTGTAAATCGCAGATTCATTGAAACACGACCCACGCAGCCTAATCCAAATTCATGTTGTGCAAATGATGTTGTTCCGGGTCATTCTCTGTGCCTCTGCCGTCTCATTTGAGTGACCAGCTGACAGTTGACTTCAGCTTTGTTGTTGTGGTAACATCACTGTAAGGCAAAGTCAGCAAACTGCCACAACTTTAAACAAGATTTTTCCATTTATGCTGTCAAATCCAACATGCTTTCACACCTGTGGTGTAATGATTATCTGTTTAGCATGGCTGGTTAGTTCGGCCCATGCTGCAATACCGTAGAGAACAATAACCTAATTACTGAGAGGGCAAAAGGGCATGCAGTTTGAGTTCCAAAAAGCTAGTAAATGGACCTGGGATTATTTTGTCAGGCATACAATACATTTTGAATTCTAACAGATCAAATATCTAATTTTATCCCACATTCAAAAGTAGTAGAATTTTACATAAAAATTATAACCCTATTAAATACAGTGTCAGGTAAGACTACCTAACCCTGTAGGGCTCCACCAAGTATTGGAATAATGTTTAGGGAGCGAGCAAACAAAACAATCAATAGAGGACACATGCTGCATATCATAAAAAAAGACTTCACATATACCATATCAGTAAAAGATTTGAACCTTCGACTGTCTGGGTTTGTCAACTTAATTATTATTAAAGCATTTTTCTCTAAACAAGGCAAACTATAGCAAGAAAAACAAAAAAAAAATGTCGATTTCATATGAGGACGTTTAAATCGAACTGGATTTAAGCTGACTTGATTGCAGTGATTTGCATTAAACAGGTGACTGGGATTTGCATTTTTATGGAGTTCCCATGGCCTTCTTTTGCCCTTAACTCTCTTTGAACAGGCGAGGCAGGAGATAGGGATGTTAATTATGGACCACAATGACCACAATGGGAATGATCTCAATGGCTTTATTGTGTTATCCCAGATAGGTTTTAATTGAATTATGGGCATGATGGTGGGAACCAGTGTGGAGGGGAATGCTGAACACGGTGTTCCTTTTTTAAACAATCAAATTAACCCAATCAATTATACTAACCAAGTTAAGTTTCTTTTCAGAACAATGCAATCATTTCTTATTTCATGTACAGTATAAAATTGTTTGTGTGGCAAGACGGATACAATGAGGTCACCATTCAAGGTCATGGGTGTTTCTTAGCATCATAATGCAAAGACATATGTTGGATAAATGGAAAATTATTCTAATAAAGTAAACAGCTTAAAATAATACATCTTCTACAGCATGAAAACTGTCATATTTATGGGTTAGTAGAAAAGTGGATGAGGAGAAAGATATTAGGAACCAACCATTGAGTCCATGCTCAAGTCCTTTCCTCTCTGACACCAGAATAACTACTGCTATAACTACAGAAAAGCATTATATCTTATCATTTCTCGAAAAGGCCTGAAATATAAATGAATATAATCTTGGATCATGAAATACAAAATCACAACAAAATAAGGCCTAGTTTGCATGCAGTGAAAGTCTTTTACATGCGTCTCCATTGCCGACTGAGTGCTTTGAAAAGTAACAAATAAATCTGTACAAACACTTCCATCATACAGAAAAAAATGTTCCAGCTTCAAGCCACCTAAAGTGTTTGGTCATATTCTATTTGGCTGACAAATTTGTTATTAATATTCATTAGTGCAACTTTGTAGCTAGCAAGGCTTCAAAACTGACAGCAGCGAATAGATTCACTTCTGCTTCAATTTCGTTCAGCGCTTTCATCTAATATTCCTTGTCCTTTTTATAGGTCGATGTTTTTTCATCTGTCTGGGGGGCGGTAAAAAGGATCCTCAAAGGAAATCTGGGATAACAATGCAAGAGGATAGTCTGAAGGTACCAAATTAGAAAAGCATTTAATTTTCACAAATCATTTCCAGTCACTGTACTGTGGGCCTGGGGAACATGTGCACATACCCACAAACCATCATATACTGTATATATAAACATCGCAAAACAGACATAAACAAAAACAATGATACATATTGAGACTACGAAACGTGCAAAAACAAATGCAGCCACACACAGGCCCTATAAACATACAGAAAATGCAGAAAAATTTTCATTTCTCACCACCACAGAGTCCCTGGGCCCCTGGCAGAGAGAGAGACAGGGGTCCCAGAGGACGGCGGTGGGAGGAAGGTAGAGGATTACAGGAGTAAACAACACAATCACATGACACTTTTAATAATGTCTCTTTTCTCTCTTTCCTCCTCCTCACAGTGTCATCTAGAATCACCTTCTTCTCTCAATTCATACTGTGTCCCTTTGCCTGTTTTCATGCATCTCTCCACTACTCACTGCTTTCCCCATTCACTTTGTGTAATTCAGTCTTTTAACTGGCCTCACAAAAAGACACCACCATTGCCTCAGGAATACAGTGGAATACACTGGAATATACCAATCAGCCATAACATTATGACCACTGACAGGTGAAGTGAAGAACATCGATTACCTCGTTACAATGGCACCTGTCAGTGGGTGGGATATATTAGGCAGCAAGTGAACATTTTGTCCTCGAAGTTGACGTGTTGGAAGCAGAAAAACTTGGACAAAGGCCAAATTGTGATGGCTAGACGACTGGGTCAGAGCATCTCCAAAACTGCAGCACTTGTGGGGTGTTCCAGGTCTGCAGTTGTCAGTACCTACCAAAAGTGGTCCAAGGAAGGAAAACTGCTGAACCGGCGACAGGCTCATTGATGCGTGTGGGGAGCGAAGGCTGGCCTGTGTGGTCCGATCCAACAGAAGAGCTACTGTAGCTCAAATTGCTGAAAAAGTTAATGCTGATTCTGATAGAAAGGTGTCAGAACACACAGTGAATCGCAAATTGTTGCGTATGGGGCTGCGTAGCCGCAGACCGGTCAGGGTGCCCATGCTGACCCCTGTCCACCGAAAGCGCCTACAAATGGGCACGTGAGCATCAGAACTGGACCACGGAGCAATGGTCTGACGAATCACTTTTTCTTTCACATCATGTGGATGGCCAGGTGCTTGTGCGTCGCTTACCTGGGGAAGACATGGCACCAGGTGGAGGCAGTCTGATGCTTTAGGCAATGTTCTGCTGGGAAACCTTGGGTCCTGCCATTCATGTGGATGTTACTTTGACACGTACCACCTACCTAAACATTGCTGCAGACCAAGTACACCCCTTCATGGAAACGGTATTCCCTAATGGCAGTGGCCTCTTTCAGCTGGATCATGCGCCCTGCCACACTGCAAAAATGGTTCAGGAATGGTTTGAGGAATTCGACGAGTTCAAGGTGTTGACTTGGCCTCCAAATTCCCCAGATCTCGATCCAATCGAGCATTTGTGGGATGTGCTGGACAAATAAGTCCAATCTATGGAGGCCCCACCTCGCAACTTACAGGACTTAAAGGATCTGCTGCTAACGTCTTGGTGCCAGATACCACAGCACACCTTCAGAGGTCTAGTGGAGTCCATGCCTCAACGGGTCAGGGCCGTTTTGGTGGCAAAAGGGGGACCTACACAATATTAGGCAGGTGGTCATAATGTTATAGCTGATCGGTGTATATACTCATGCATGGATAAAGACATTAATTGTTTTCTCTCTCTTCATCATCAGTTGACAACACTAACAGCATGTGAGGGATATCGCTCACTGAGGTGAGAAATGACTCAGCACTAAATGAAATCAAAGTGGCATGACACTCAATTGGAATCAGGAGGTAAAAGAATGGTAGCTGTTAATTGATGGTGACAGTTTTATTCACTCTCTTGCAGGCAGTGCAAACAATGAGAAAACTCTGCCAAATACCTGCCCACCCATCTGCCTACCTACTCTCATATATACTTGTATACTGTAGGCCCTATTATATACTCTTGGGGTTTTCTCTTGTCACTGCATAACAATAAGACATCATAGCCTATTTCAGTACAGACACGGACATGCACTTGGATGCGCTACATACTATTTTAGGATTAAGTGATGTTCTTATTCAGAGTAAATTACAACCCGTGAGTGACTAGGGTTCATTGTCTTGGTCAAGGACACACGACTATTGATAGCTGCTTTTTTAGCTATAGCAGGGACAAAACCTGTAACCTTTTAGTTATGGGACAATCTCTGCACTGGGCCGCTCTGCCATCCCATTAATCAAAAGGGCACAAAGGGAGGGAAACTGACATATGAGTCTGCCCGTGAAACCACACGCAATTTGAATGATCAATGTCAGAAGTGCACTTTACAGCAATTCACATATTCACAGACCCACAAGTAAAGCCATAGTGCATCTACCTCTACCTGCTCTCTGAAACTCTGTATCTACTCTGTGTCTACTCAGCAAAACTACACACATACATACAGTATAATGTACATAATTTGAAAACAGAACTCATTTACAATATTTCTGAAAATCCATAAATTCATAGACACCATACACTATCATGCTTAGTTAAATCTTTATTCTCTCTTCAACATTATTATAAGGCTTCCCCACGTACACAAAATGTCATTACCTAATTGCATCAAGACACCTACACATAAAACTTTCTCTGCGGCTTTAACCTGCAAAGCCCCCCACACACACACACGCAGGAAGATATAATTGGAATGTTCAATTACAGAATACGCAGTAGACACACAAACACACTCGGCGTTCATAACTTCTCTCTCTCTCCAACAGTATCATTTCTTTTGCTGGCTGACTTGTATTTTGTGATACAATGGCCCAGACATCCACGGAGAATAATTAAGTGACTCACAGCACTTTTGCTCCTCATAATGGCTAATCTAAAAATCATTAGTAACAGTATACGCTTGACTTGAGTTATTTATTATGCTGTTCTGTTTCCCCATTAAAAACTCGGGCTGGATTGTGATTGATACCGAGGTGCATGCATGTGTCCACGTAGGCCTGCTGTTAACAGACGATGGCAACGCGTGATTCCAGCTAGTCAAGGATCTCACTCACAGGAAATTGCCTTCATGTCGTGGTTAGCTATCCTCATTGGAACATTATGAGGCCTCGAGGTTGAGTTTCAGCCACTTGAAGGAAACAACTTTTCTTCTCACGGTGGGGACATTTATCTACAGTGGTGGGCTTTTTGTTGCTACATTTCTGACCTCTCAGTAATTTTCAGAAATATGGTCACTGTGCTAGCTAGATCACCACTGAACCAAATGTAGCTCTTCCATCTCTTTTGATGATCCCTTTTAAATGCAGCTCAATTGTGTGCTTTTGGAAAGTAGTGTACAGTGCATCAGATAGAGCTGGCTAGGAAGACTAGAAAAGGGGTGGCTTCAACAAATGTCAACCTATGTTTTACTCCGCAAAAGTAGTTACAAGACAAAGATGTTTTTAACTTTACCCCTAATGTAACACATTCTAAGATTAATAAGGCTTCAGTTTTCGGTGAAAAAAATGTGGAGTTGCCAGGTGCTGATATGACATTTGACTTTTCCATCACACATATGATACATATTTGGGAAGTCACTCTTGTGTAAAAGAGCTAGATAAAAATCAGATTAAAAAAAATAAAGATTTTTGTGCTCTTGTAAGTTACATTTCCCCACGCCAATTTACCCTTGAACATCACTTTAAAAATGTGATTTAAACTGCGTGTGCCTCCAGGGATGTATAGATTTTCATGTTGTCAAGTGTGTGCATCCCTGTAACACATAATGGTGAGGTTGAGTGAATTTTACAATTACTGGAGATGTGGAAGAACTACAATGGGACAGAATTTTTTATTTTGGTTGCTAAAAAGAAAACCTGTTTAATACTGGCCTGTCTGCGCATTTCCTCATAGTTTGTTAACAGAGCCAACATTAAGCTATCTTTAACAGATCATAGGGTAAACTCAGTAAGGCTTTGGAATTCAACCAGACAAACCTTCATCCACTATACAGTTATAGATAAGTACATATTAATCCTGCCAGGAGCAACTCCTGTCAGATCTGGTTTGTTTTCCCTGATATGCGTGCCACCCACACCTGACTAGTCATCAATGACTATACACCAGATGCATCTTTGTGAAAGATGTGTACATCTAGTTTATATTTTAAAACCTCAAGTATGCAGGAGGCCGCATAACTCAGATTCCATGAATTAATCAGCAGACAGGGGACTTGCAAAAACTAGTTTGATCAGGGCATACACTCACCAACCTAACAAATGTGCATGTGGCCTCTCTGTCACTGATTAATACAACTTGCTGTTGGATTGATATCACAGGCAAACAGTGAACTGGTTATCATTCGTTTGTTTGGAATAAACAGATGGACTGGTCATCTTTTCCACACAGCTCTTTGTTGCCAAGTTTTTCCTCATTAACACTATTTTTCTCTCTGTAGAAAAAAAAAAACTTCACTTGTGGTATTTTAACAATTTCAGTGGAGAGAAGGGGGCATGGTAAGAGAGAAACTATGATAACAGCAGCAATTCTCAAAAAGGTAAATGGCCAACCAAATCACCCTGACATTTCATGCTGATACTCTTTCCCTGATCCAGAGAGCCGCCTACTGTATGAACACCAATGGAGATGGATGGGTCTGCCTGTCCCTGAACAATATAGGATGCAGTCAACCACACAACTAGTGATAAAAGCCGATGTTATCACCCTCCAGACTTTTCCCCTGGGTGAAGCTTCAAAGTGTCGGCTTCTCTTTCGCATCCAAGACCACCTCAATCTGCTTTTTATATACCCTAAAATACCACCACTCTTCCCATCAATTTTGTCTTGAATGATGATGACATGGGCAAAATGTCAAAGGGGAGAGGCAGTTTGTCACTTTCAAAATGCCAAATAAAGTAGTTACTTTAACTATACCCAGAGAAAAAAAAAATTATGCCACACATACGCCTCACTTTGTTTCGCTCTGAGTGCTACATTAATTGTTTGTTGTTGTTTTTTGGGGGGGGGGTGTTAACACAGTCAAAACTTTTTAAGTTGTTAGACATGTAGACCATGAAAATCTGACCTTTCATATAAAAAAAAGTCTGCTGATGGACTATCGATGGGATATCTTCTATTGGAACATACTGAGGATTTTTCACTGTGAAACTGTGTCGCCTTGGGAATCTATTGTAAATTACATGAATACAAGCTGACTACAGCTGCTGCCCTTTTACACAGGAGCAAGCTAGAAAGTTTTTAAAGCTACCTTTCAAGACTACAGGAGATGAGCGTCCACCCAAAAAGACATTTTGGGTAGAGTGTCCCTTTAATTGGAATGGCTGGGGTAGATTTTAAATCGATCCCCTACCAGCTGATGATCAAAAAAGTGGGGGAGTGATGGTTACACCCCTGTAAGGTACACTAAGGTGTACAAGACATGCATAACAAGAGGGGCAACACATACGGTATATGGCATTCATTCTGTTAGGCTATAAGCAACCATCACTCAGGGCAAACTTACATATTTGGACAACTTTCAATTATTGGCAAATTAGGACTTCTCCATCTGGATTCATATGACAGATAGTGTTTACTAGTCTCCACTGTTTGCTATGCTGTAAGCTTGTACACTTGGTTCCTTGTTTTCTTGCCTCACAAGCTGTCAGTTGAGGTGGGCAAAAATTTAAATGTTGTAAAACCACATCCAACCAGCATTGCACTCCTGACCAGTCTCCTGAGCTGATCTAGGTAAAGAGAAAGAGTGTCACTGGTTGTGTTGGTTTACATTTTTTTCTATCCAAAGATTGTAGTTGGGGTTTTTTTGCACAATTTTTCAAGTTTGAGAATTATTGTAGCTCAGCATATGACATTTGGAATGCTGTGGAATAAGTACAATTTCTGGTTTATATACAATCTTGTACTTTTCAACACACAGAATCACATGAGGTTGTGCTCTGTTTGAATTGGATAACAGTTGGAGAACAAAGCATGTGTGAATCTGCAAATGAGCAGACATTTTAGTGCCGTATGTGAGATAAACCCTCTGGATTCAATGACTTGATCAGAATACAGATGAAATCACTTGAAAAGTCGAGGATAAAGTCCATGCTGAAGAGTTTCTTTGTTGCTCATAAACTGCCATATTACGCTCAATGTAATTAGCTTTTCAGAGAGATATGTGATTTCCACCCCTTTGGGAAGGTTACATTCACATATGTTACCGGAGGGATAAAAGAACCGAGGGCAATCAGGAGCAGTAAGCCTAAGGCAAGTAGACGCCAATGTGTTGCTCAAGGACATCTTCATGAGTGATGAAAACTTTGGGTTTTGGATAGTATTTTTGACATCCTGCCTTTATTCTCATACAAGAAGTAGTTAGAGAGTAGAATAAAAAAAAGAAAAACTATCACCAACGAAAGACAGAATTGGGTGTAACATATTCTTTCATAGTTAAAATTTGTGACATTTAGCATTGTGTCCTCTGCACGCTTTTATCTCACAGGACATTTTTATTAATCTTTATGAAAATAATGCCATCATTTTCATCTAATATGTAGCAAATTAAGTGGATCAAATGGGAGTCAACCAAGGTTTATTTTTTCAGTTTTGTTACTTTCTATAGTAAAGGAAGTGAGACCATGACCAAAACCACACCCTAACTGCAAAAATAGAACAAGAATCTGTGAGATCAGAGGAAAGTACCGAGTAGAAAAAACAATCCCAAATGAAAGTCAGTAAATAAGATATTTGGGGAATTTATAAAGTTATTTTTGGAACACTTTTAAACTAAAAAAGGGCAGACAGGGTCAAGCCATTACAAAAGGCCAGAACTACAGGAAAAGGTGATACTGCCCTGTATGGTAATAAACCTAAACCTGCCTAAATCCCAGCAGTATGGTCATTGGCAAGAACAGAATTGTGCACACACGAATGCTTACATAGTGTGAAACTAATGCTAATATCAATTTGAGAAGAAGAGTATAAACAGCACATCTTAGCTAAAAAAAAAAAAAAAAAGAATATTTATGCATCTGCAAAATTCTATTGTTTTAATATATATAATACACAATGTTATTAGCTGGAAAGACTTTCAGACTTGTTTTGCAGCCATCCTATAGAGGGCAATAGAGATAATGTTGTGCACTGACCTCAAAAGCCAAGGCCTGTGAAAGAACATCTTTCTGACATAGCAAATGCACAGCACAGTAGGGAGCGCATGTTTGCTATATCGACTGTCTGGGGCCTGCAGCTTTAACCCTCACACTCCTAACTAATGGTACTTAGTTGTGGGTCATATAATAAAACATTATTCTCTTTCATCTTCCCCCTATTCCTGCCATACCATTAAAACAAATTGATAAAGAATTTTAAAAACACATGTTCCTATTTCTTTTTGCCCAGCTAATATAGCCTACCAATGGGCAGGACACAAAATTTGCACTAGCCAAATTCTGGTAAAATTATTTGCTTCACTCACCAGCCGAATAAACAAGGGAAATCTATTGAGTGGCTAGTAAAAATTCAAACATTCACTAGCCATTTGGCTGGCGGAGAAAAAAGTAAATTTTGCACCCTGCCAACGGGGAATGGCATTCTTAAATAATCCATACTCGGTGAGAATGGGCATACTTTGAAAATAAAATGAGTGTTTCAAGTGTTCATTTCAAGTGTTTGTTTTAGCCAAGCCTTCTCTTCTCATTCCCCGCCATGGCTAGCTGCACACCTGATAATGAAACCCAGCAATAAGTAATGCTGTGTAAGCAGATAGAGAAGAGCTGGAAATACAAATAGGATCAGCAGTGAAATTGATTATAAATGGGAAACGGGCCACTCTCAGGCACCAGTGAAGCCAAACATTGCCAACATTATTAAGCTAAGTTATTGACAGAGTTAGAGACTGTGGCTGGGTAAAAAAAAAAAAACCTTGGTAGTGTAGGACACAGGAAAATACAGTCTGTGTACAGTAACGATGATTAAATAAAAGCTCACAGTAAAGATTTGAACACTGGAATAGTATACAGTAGTATTTAAAATGTACAGTGTCCCTCAGTAGTTCAAAATATAGACATTGCATCTTCATAAATGTCAAATAAAAGTCAATTTTGATTAAAGTAGAAAATCATTTGTAGTTTTCAAACACAAGACTGATTTACAATGTCAGCCAGAAGCATACATGGTTTCAAATGGTGGATCTTTCATTTTTGAATGAAATTATTCATTTTTCACCTGAGAGCACCCCTCGCAAATCACAAGAAGTTCCCACAAATTCCCTCAATTTTCTATAATTTTCCCTTTTGACCCTAGCACTTAATGCCGCCCCAACATACAGTTCTCTTTGAAAAACCCCTCATTCTCTTTGGCTTCTAGTTCAATCAGCTGCACTGAAACAAGTAAAAACATTTACAGCCGTTTGGTGCCTCCAGGTATTTAAGGTGATCAAAGGTGAGCCAACAGTGCTGCAGCACCACAGAAATCCCAGCCATTATCATTATTAGACCCTCTGTCATCAGGATTTGACCATCATCACAGGTGATCTATCATCTTCAATCAAGTCTTATGATTGCTGCTGATTAGACCTGAAGCCAGCCAATCAGTTGCTCTCAGAAATCAAGGTAGCCAGATGGCTTTTGCCTCCTTTGACCTTAAAAATATTCACCCTCTTAACTCCCAGAGAAGATACCATACTGATACCATACATATTGGAACAAAACACTTTTCTTCTAATATTTTCCACAGACAGAATGTTTCAGGGAAAAGTGATAACAGCAGTCAGCCACATATTTGTCCTTCAAGCCAGAACTGAGGAGAGTAGTTTGTATGAGAGACAGTGGCAGAGAGAGAGGCAGAGCGAGAGAGAGAGTGGGAGAGACTCCCAAAGAGTGAAAGAAAGACAGTGACGACGAAAGCAATTAAAGAAAACAAAGCCCCAATTCCCGATGCCTTTTAATCGTCCACTCTCCTGATATGTCCCTGCCTTGCTATGCTGTGCATGCTCTCCCCAGCTGCCATCATGGCTATAAATATCACTTATCACACTAACTGACTTCTCTCTTGAGGGGGGGATAACAAGGGACCAGAAATACTGGCGCAGGTATGATTGCTTGCCAAGACAAATGGCATCCATCAACTTTAGCTGAGCTCCATATTCATCCGCAACTGGAATACAGCCATGCATCCATGCATATACAGGGAGGGAGGGGAGTGAGATGATAGCTGGTCTGGTTTGGTCATGTGTGCTCTGCAAGCCTCTAACCACCATCTCTGATTCTATAAAACAGCAAATTTTCCACTATTAGTGTTGATTTTAATGTCACAATCACTTGTAGTTGACCAGAGTTGAGCAGAAAGTTGTCTTCCTACTCATGAAGCTCATATGGCCTTCAAAACTTCAAAAACATGTAAATATCTCTGACAGATGTAGAATTATATAAACACTGGCAGGGTGTTGCTTTTAACACTCTGAAAAGTTAAATTAACATTGATGATTTTGCTGTGTAGCAGAGCCCTCACTGTGCTGATCAATGCGAGTGGTGAGAGAGTCAGAGGCATAGTTTGTGTGTTTGTGTGTGTGTGCATGCACAGGCACATACTGTATGTGTTAATGTGTGCGAGTGAAGCTTTGCCCTTCAACACACACGGAGCCAGCACAAGTGTGTTAGCACAAACATTCAGCAAGGGTTGTGCATCTTTTTCTGTGCTGTGTGTCACTCCATTAACTCTCTCTGGCTTATCTCCCAGTGTGAACAAAGTCTGTGTGCAGACACCTACCCTGGCCTACCCAGCTTGGCTCAGCAGGACCTGGCAACACTGCTGGGCCCTAAAGGTAAGCATGCCTCTGCACGAGTCCAGCGATACAGCCAGCTGTAAATCTGGCTTCAGCCTCTGCATCGCAGGTGGCCATCAGTGGGTGACAGAGCTCCACCCGTGGTTCTGTCTCCCCCCCTTCTGTAGCTGTCCATCTCACCTTTGTGCCACAAAAAAATATTCAAAAACTGCTGTTTGGTCTTGCTTTGCAGCTTCACTGCACTGTGTATTTTTACATTTCCAAGCCTAAATTAATCACTGCTCTGTTCATGTTGTAAGTTAGTCAGAAGCAAGTAGTAAAGTAAAGAAGAATGAAATATTTATGAAATATGCCTCCCCGCTGTCTTGTCAGCTAAATTTGTGCCTTATCCTCAACAAAATCAGGAGAGGAAGCAGGGAATGAAAAGACTGGATTTGTTTAGTTCACAGCAGGGGTTATATGAATGCTACAACCAAACACTGCAAGTCTGCAGTAAAAGATGGCAAGGCTATGACAGATATAATCTCACAAGCTGCCTGCAAATGCTATATTACAGATAAAAACACACACATTAGAGCTCAATCCATACAGGATCTTTGAGGCCAACATTGACATCAATAGTTGACAGTTAAATGACTGATGAAGTCAATGGTATATCTGCCTATATTCATGTTTTACTCAACCACATAAATGTTTTAGGTAAAGACCCCTTACATTTGGTTATTAAAAAGTTGTGACAAAATTATGCAGTGAGACAGAATCATTTACATTTGAACTGCAAACCTATTAGATTATTATCAGTCAATAAGTAAACTTAATCGGAAATCAAATTAATATAAATAATAGCTCGATATGTGTGATGTTTATGGAAGCCCTGACTAGATAATGCTGAAGATAGCAATGTAAATGTGTGACTCATCAAAATGAAGCAGCCAATCACACCACCAGAAACGGTAATGCTATTCTATTCTTATTGCTTTGTTTTGATTGCTGTTCTCAGACTTTGACAATTACATTCCCCCCCAATATCGCTGTTTTTTTTATGGGTTTCAATACCTCTAAACCCTCCATGAAAGAAGTCTATGAAAAAATGAGAGTCAGTACTTTGGAAGTACTGCACTGTGATTTAGCTAGGCTGAAGTTACCTTTGGGCACTGAATGAGCCATACCTCATTCATTCTCCTTGCCTGGCAGAGTCACTATGAACTTCAGAGAGTCTTTAAGGTGCCTTTGGGGTTAACCTCGGAGTTAGGTGAGAGTATGTTGTGGACCAAATCCAATAGAGATCAATACAGCTTGGCGATATAGAGCTGAAGCGAGCAGTGAGCTGTTCTCTTTTCTCATCTGCGGCCACAATCATCACTGAACCAAGGAAGGGTTTTTAAGTGCTAACACTTAAGTAACACATAATCATGAAAAGAAAAAAAATATTCCAAGCTAGCTTTTTATTAATTCTTCAATTTCAAGTATTTGTGCTCCTTGGAAAATCGTTACCAAGGAGCACCCCTGTTACCCCAGTCCACTTACTTGTGTGTGTGTGTGTGTGTGTGTGTGTGTGTGTGTGTGTGTGTGTGTGTGTGTGGTCTTGGCCTTATAGCACACAGTGATATTCCAACAGTTAGTCTTTATTGTCCTAGAGGGAGATTTCTAATGCGGTTTCACCTTTGGGGAAACAGTTTGGGGAAGGCCCTTAATGTTAACATTACAGTGCCCCTGTGCACAAAGCCAGGTGTCAGAACTCACTATAACTGGCCTGACCTCAACCAACACCTTTGGGATGAATTGGAACCCAGACTATGAGCCAGACCTTATCGCCCAACATCAGTGCCCTACCTCACTAGCGTTCTTGTGGCTGTAATAGTAGAAAATGCTTGCATTAAGGTTTCAAACTTGTATAGAAATCCTTCCCAGAAGAGTGAAGGCTGTTACAGCAGAATTTAAAATGTTCAACGAGATGTGGGATGTTCAGTTGCCATGTTAGCCAGGTACAATGGAATCTCCTTGGTTAAAGTGGAAATATTTCTGATGCGTATACACTAACAAAAGCACACACAGAGCAGAAAACAAATATCAAAGTGGCTGGAACAAAACATGCAGGCATACATGATAGGTAAGCAGCAAATTCCAGATTCAGTGCTCCTCTTTTATTAATCCCCAGGCAGCAATAAAAACTTTTTATAAAAACGTTCATTTTTGCATGCAAGGAGCAAGGATTTTCTTTTTGTTGTTCCTTCTCAGCCTGTTTGTAAGCCCCCCCCCCCTCCGACATTTAGTTTTAAAATATGACTAATGCTCAGTGGTAAAATAGTGTTTAGCTTTCTATAACAGCGGGGTTTCTTATTAATTATTAAACGTAGATAGTCCTTAAGAATGTGCCATCTCAAAAATGTGTTTCAGCACAAATAGAAAATAGAAATATTTTACAAGGGGCTTCTTTATTGACATTTCATAGAAAAATAATGAAAAGCCACAGAGACAGCAGACAAGTTTTAGACTGACTCTATTCCATACTAACGATCACAGGGTACTGCTTGCATAGTGATTTGTAAATCTATGAAAAACTGATACTGGCCAAAAATCCTTATGCATACCAAGCATAAAGTCAGCACAGATCTGAATGCAGACATATCCCATAATCCTTGATAAGAATGGCTTTGCGAGAATAAAACAAGGTTTTCTTTTTCTTAAATGCAAATAAGGGAAGATGACAAATGTTATTCCATTATCTCCACAGCTTACGACATCACTATCTTCCTCCTCTGGGCTAATATTTAAAGTATTTATAACTTTATTGAAAGATTATGTGTGTAAGTCATCTATTGGCGAAACACACAGTGGGGCACAAGTCCATAATTCTCTCTTCCCCATCTAAATAACACTGAGATATGCTATTAATGATACATGAATGTAATTACATTTCTCAGAGCATTTTGCCTAATATGCCAAATGAATAGGGAAGGAGACTGATGAGAACACAGCAGGCGTTAATTAGCCTCATCCATGCGCAAAAGAGCTTCTATTTTGCACAGAGGCAATGTTATTGCTTCAAGTTGATACAAGTTCAGACTGGTGCAAATAAATTACTTCAAACGCATTTTGGTTCCCTGATTTAATAGAGGTCAGAACTGAAGGAAGGGGGGGGGGGGTCATTAAGTCATTTAACTCAAACTCTGTTTGATTGGAGAGTAGCATGCAGAAACTAGTGCTTCTTTTGAAGTGGAGGGTTTTTATGAGTCTGTGATGACAGCATGGGATGATCATCGAATGTCAAAAACCTGCGATGTGCACGGCTGTTAACTTGTTGCAGGAGGGATAACTGGCACAAAGGCTGGACAATAGCCATAAAGTCACACTCTGCACTGACAGGAGGGTATGACATGTCTGTGAATACATCACTGCCAAAATGCCCTGGAGCGAGATACTGTAGCACAAACTGCTCTGATGAAATAAAGATCTAGGCTACATGGGGCGATGGTTATCCACACGGAGCAACACTTTTAACTTGATATTAAAGTAATCTTCCTCTTCTCTCTGTAATGAAGAATTAAATCACAATGACCAGTAAAGTGGAACCTCATTATCCAAATTTCAAACATCCTAATTGAATGGGTATAATGAATCAAACAAGCCTACATTATGTGATAACACTGAAGAACTATAAAATGAACTGAGCGCTACAATATAAATTATCAAGGAGCTTTCTTGTACCTGCAACTCAAACCCTCTGCACCAGTCTCCCATCTGAAAAGAATACAGTTCAAACGGAAAGTTCACACCAAGCGCAGGTCCACATGCACATACTGTAGATGAGATGTTCTTCCAGTAAATACTTAATCATTTGAACAGAAAAAAAAAAAAAATAGTAAAAAAAGTGAAATGGCCTACATGTATGTACAGAGATATTTTTTCTGCCTGATCAGAGTTGGCCGGAAGATTTGTAAAGCGGCGCAATGTACGTTGGTAGCTTACTCATTTGCTAATGCTGGAGTTCGGTGCTCCACTTCACTAATGTCTCTGGGTGATTTGCATGTGTCATAAATATAAGTGGGGCTACTCAACCAAAGCTCAAGAGACAAAAGGCAGAATATGGAGTGATGTAAGCCCTCTTGAACGCAGTTCTGCCTTTTCCGTTCTGCCAACATGAAGATGAGAGACATGCAACAACATGCAAGTATGCATTTTTGGAATCTGTGAATTGATTCACAATTGTTGAGGATAAGAAATCACACAATACTCCAAACTTGACAAACAAAACTAGTAAAAATATGAAAAATATAAATTGTGAATAATTTTCTTAATACTTTTTTAAATTAATTCAAAAGGATAGCGTTCATCATCTTGGAAGGTTGGCAGACTATTTTACTAGCTTATAGACACATCTACACAATTGCTGAGCTAGTGACTCAACAGGCCTATAGATTGCATGGCATGACTGGATTGAATCTTTTCAGTTACTAGCAACAGAATTAGACTTCCGAAGTCACTGTGTATATTTGTGCCATCCTTTCTACTAAAGTCTTACATCATGTCATCACACTAGCTGCATTTACATGGACCCTAATATTCGACTAATAATGGGAATAATAGCCCAATCAGAATAAAAATGCCTCATGCAACCACCTCAATCGAAAGAGACTGACCCGATCAGAAGGAATTTTCAATTTGGTTGAGAGGGGTTGTGTAAACTTTTTGATAATCTGTTCAATAGGAAAATATTAGCGACTAATAACCATGTAAACGCTTAATCCGATCATTTCTCTCTGGTTGGAATAAATATATTCTTTCTGCGCATGTTTGCCCCACGTGTGGGTAACATTAGGTGACATGAACATGTTTCTGGAAGGGACAGAAACATGGCGGCAGCAAAACAAAACTGCTCTGTGGTTGATACAACTTTTTTGTTGGAGACCTTAAAAGATTTAAGGATTGTTGAACGCCTTGATGGCCAAAAGGCCATCAACGTTGTTCAAACATGTGTTTCAAAATGATGAACAAAGCCAAAAAACTAAAATTGTTCTCCTTCTTCTTTATTTCCGGTAGATTAGATGCTTCACAGCGGACGGAGCCACTGTGCGCATGCCAAAAGAGTTCTAGTCTGATTTAATGCTCCTGGCATGTAAACGCACATCTTATCGGATCCCTTTATTTAGAGTCAATGTAAACAGTTAAGTTGGAATCTCTAATCAGAATGATTTCAAATCGGTTGAAGAAATACTGTCCATGTAACCGCAGCTACTGATTCTTTGGCTCTACCCCCTGAGGTTAAAGATGATGATCAATTCTGGCTCCAGAGATGCTCTGCCTACAAGAAAATGTAATAAGGCAGCACAAGCTACAGTATAAGTGTGTTTACATTAACGCACATAAAGGACATACGAGAAAAGAAAATAGTGTGAGATAATAAAATATGTAACCTACACTATGTGGTCACAGTTTCCCCCCTAATCTTTCATTCGTCAGTAGTCTGTTGAAATCATTCTCCATACAGCTCGGCATATCTCAGGGGAGAGATTCATATATTTTTCATCAGTTCAACCGCCTGTCTCCATACATGTGCGCGCACACACACACACACACACACACACCAGATAGCAACATTTCCATGCATGAATAATTTTACCTTTCACAACAACAGAGATTAGAAAACTGCAACCCTAAACCTATTCAGACAGGTGAATAAATATTTAATATTTCCCTAAAACGTCTTTATTGGCATCAGACTAAACAATGTACCTGTATACAGATTAGCCTCTCTCAACTGGCACAGAATACAGAAAAGGCCTGAGAGATATGGAAGAAAAAAGAAAAAAGTACAAGACAAAACTTGGACTTCTACCATTTTTGTGTTCGCTGGATTGTGCATGTTTTTAAAAACCTTGGCTGCAGCATCTTTCTCACTGGTAGGATGGAAAATGGGTTTCTTGGACTTTTCCCCATCTAATGTCTGCTGGTCTCTCTTTTAAATACTGTGTACTTGTAATTCATATTTGTTCCAAATGAGATCAATCAAAAGGTTAGATTGGCAATATCCCCTTAACACATTATTTGGACACAAAATGAAATAAGACAGTATGCACAATGCGTCTCTCTCTCTCTGTAGTCACACAGCTGGGTGACCAATTAAACAAAAAGAACCAAATAAGACAGAAACAACAAATGCATATGCTTCTGTACAGGGCAAGAGAGCTTGCTGAATGGTTTGATGAGTAAGAAAATGTTACTTCACTATCTGTGGATAAATGCTGAGTGCTCTGGGCATCTGTTAAACTCAGCACATCTAAGGCATTTATTGGCAGCCTCCACGCACCCTTTTAATAATCCCTAAATAATTGAATTGACTTTTGTGAGATGAAGCTCTATATGTTAGAGACTGGGTGAGAGGAACGAGGTGAGAGTGTATGTAGCCTGTTTATATACAAATACATTCAAGAAGAATTTAGTGGACTGAGGTCATGATGATATTCATTTTTATTCATTATAGTATTGCTTTTTATCATTTCATTTGTATCTGTTCAATCTATTATTACACAAGTTAGTTTTAATAAACAGGACACTGCTGATTTTTCTGATTAGCCTAAACACACACAAATGAAATAACAGAAAATTCAGGGTTGTTAGCATAAATTTACATACTATTTTATGAAGGTAGACACACCTTGATTACATGACTGTCTCATGAGTGTTTCATGCAGATGGCTGCTTAGAGCTGCAAATATTGGATAATCAAGTTTGAGGTTTCTCTGTCTGAATCTGCATCCCAGTAAAGTGAAACAACAACGGCAGACCGGGAGAGTGGATGAGAGAGTGTGAGCTACAGAAAACAAAGCAAAAGGTTGATTGTCTACAGTTGCTGGAGCTACTATGAATGCATATGCTATCCTCAAAGCCATCTGAAAATGATGGTAAACTGTGATTAAGGTCAGGGCTCTGGAACACCTACTCTGAATAATAAAGGCCTGTGTAATAAGTTTTTTGGGGTTTTTTTTTAAACTGTACTGCAACGTGGGTTGTCTTGTGTGGGTACAAACCCTTAGTAGATTACTTCCATTCCCACATCTGGTCATTATGCTATCCACTTATAATAGATACAAATTAGACTGCCTGAACCAAAATACTGCTTGCCAAATTAACCAAATTATTGATGTAACATACAGGAGATGAATTTTACAATGACCAAGGGAAAAAAAGTACCTTTAACTCAAGTGCATTATTTAGAAATGCATATACTTAACTTCAATGTGCTAATAATCATTTTAAATGTTCTCCAAGGAGCCAATGGATCGCCACAGTAACGAGTGCCAGAGAATTCAGCCAAACGTTCCTAATTAGAAAACCATAAATACTGATACTTACAGGATCTTAAAGTCAATTCAGTATAGGCCAGTCAGCCACTTCACATGGATTGGATTATTATGTGAATATAGAATATGTTTTGAAAAATTAAAGAAAATTCTAGATCAGTAAAATAATTACAGACATCAACAGCCCGGCCTTGCACAGCTTGAATTTTAAATTCTTAGGATTAAGCATTGAAAGCTATGTAAAAGAAAAAAAAAAAAAAACTGTTAACCCAGTATTAAAAAAGTAAAGTAAATGTTGTGTAATTTTAATGTTCAGCCTTTTAGTAACTTCCTACTTGAGACTTGACCTCTCCCAAAAGTTCCGGGTTTACCTAGTTTTAGGAAGGAAATTTAAGAGTAATAAACAGCACACCGTTTGAAGCTATTCTGCCTTTAAATGTGATTCCTCTCCAAACCTACAACAGAACACAATGGTGCTTTCGGGAACAACAAAACATGCAAAGAGCTGACTTGCAGGTGTGAGTCTGACGTACATTTTTCTTTAATTACACAAAAAGTAAGGTTGGGTTGATTACTCTAAACCATGCCCTCTTTCAGCCATCTGAGAAATTTGTTATTTATCACCTCCCCCTCAGAATGACAGCTGAATTATCACTTAGCTCACTGAGAGACAGCTCATTCCAACACGTCAAAATAACCATGCTAGCCGCAGCCAGCTCTATCTGATTTCACACTATACTTGCTGCTCCTGCTTAGTATGGCAAGTAGCAATTTCATTACAGATCTCTGTCTCCCTCTCTCTCTCTCTCTCTCTTCCTTCTGATGTCCTTAACCAATGACACCCTAATTCATTCACTGTCCTATTTCTGTGGGGCCTGGGGTTTCGTTGCTGATGCATTTAGGGTGAAGAGCTTCTCCTCCAGGGCCCGGCCGTCGCTCACACACCTGGGAGTCTGCCCCACTATTACACATGCTATTTGCACAAATTGCTCCATTTGTGTTTGAATATGAAATGCATTTCCCGAATATGACTGGAGACCGTATCTATCCTCTAAGAGAGCAGTTGAGATGGGAGGGATATTTTATTATTCAGTGAGATTGCCTCTTCATCTCGTCTGCGTCATTAGCTGTTAGGGAAGTTGGAGGAATTTTACGTGTGAAATGTTCAATGGATTTCAGTTGGTCTTCTGCAAGTGACTGGAAAAAAGTCATCCTTAAATACCATGAAAGAGCACACAGAGCACTCAAGTTATACTACAAGTGCACTGTTTCTTTTCTTAAATTAAGACTGGTAAATCAGTGGTATTCAGACTTAAAAGAGAAATATTGTGATGATATGATCTTACTTTGTTAGAATTTTACCAAATTTGGCTGTCCAAACGAATGATTTCAAGTAAATTAAGAGTAAAAAGTAACCAATAAATTATTTACGGAGCCCGGGAGATTCTTACTCTTGATTGACTAATTTGTGCTCTCTATTTAAAAATGTGAGTGCAGACTACTGAATTTGTTTTCTCGATTTAATAATTTGTGTGCACATATTACTTAATTTGTGAACCGTTTATGTCCACGTCATTGAATAATCTGTTTATTTATATTTATCATTACCTGTAGCCATCACACAGCAGCAGGAATGATACAAGCGTCTCCAAAATATGAATGGGCATTTCTGAACTGGCACAGCAACTACATTAATTATTTATGATTAGCTCATTAATTATCCCATCACAGCGACAGGGTCAGTCAGGATCTAATGGTAAAGGACATTCTGTACTTTGCTTCACATCAGACATATAAACTGTAACACAGAGATTCCAAGTTTATCCAGTGAAATCTTTTGGGATAAAGCAGCCGTCCTCAGGATGAGCCCTGAGCTCCATCGAATCTGTCAGGACATTTTTATTTTATTTTACAGTTGGTGAAAGTCAAAGCTCTGCATGTCACACGTTGCCAACTTTTTCCACTAATCAGTAAAACAAAAAATGTTGACTGTACTTATTAGTGTGAAACATTACTAAGATTAGCAGCTCTCCACACATTTGCTTCAGTCCATAGGAGATCAGAGCTCCATTTACATGTATCACATTGCGCATAAAACAAAAACACCTTGTGTGTAAAACCATAGCTGACCGGTGGCGCGGCATGAGAGCATGCAGCGTATAGCCTACAGCCATTTTCTTCTCTTCTGTGCGGAGGTCAGCTGAGACTTTAATGATTTCCTGACAGTGTTTAACTTGAAAAATATTGACTTGAAAATATCAAAACAATGTGTTTTGATATTTTCCAGTGCTCTCTGGCTCATAGACAAAGTGTATCAAATCCAAAAATAATATTCAATTGAGAGCATGAACGAATGAATCAAGAGCACAAATCAGTCATTCGAGAGCACAGTTTTAGTTTTCCCTATGACAGCTCCCGGGCTCCGCAGTTATTGAAGTTTCTGATGTAATACATAACAGTGGAACACAGCTCTGAACATCAGTTTGATTATTTTATATGAGATTTTGGGGTATATTTACCTTATAATAAGTATTGATATGAGAAAACTAGCCTTATTAATATATCAAAATCTGTGATACATATATACATACATATTAGATGTCGATAATATTGCTGAAGAGATACTTAGATATACAGATGAGTTGAAAACAATGCATCTGTGCAGTTAAAACTTGGGTAACATGACTATTGTTAATGAAATAGCCAATAACCGAGAGCTGGATTAAAGGCAAAAATAATGATTTGCCTTGTTGTTAGCAACATACAGTATATTCTACCCTGTAATATCCCAGCCTTTGCTTTCTACATTTACTTAAGCACCACGAGTACACACACAAATGTGTGGAGAGTGCACTCAAGTAATCAGGGTTGTTGTCTTGAGTGTGTTAGAACACAGGCTTCCTTCCATCAGCAGACAGCTTTTAAAACCACTTTTTAAACGCAGGGATTAAGGGGAGGAAGTATGCCCCTCCCCTCCCCTCTAACATATGGGAATATGGTAGAGGTGCAGGAGGAGCACATGGGAGATGTCTGAAGGCAGTAGCGTACAAACATGTTTAAGTGTGTATATGAAAAACCTGTAGGTAGATGTGCGTTGATACAGTATATACTCTGCAAACTTGCTTTTTGAATAGCAGCGATAGCCCGGGGAACATACCAGGTCATCCAAAAGACTTGTTAGTGCAAATCAACTCTCAAAACAAACTGATAACCCTGTTACTTTGTTAATCAAGTCTGACTAGTATATCAAAAAATTGCATTTTCTACACAAAATATAAGATAAATTCAAGAAGATTCACAATCCCTAAGGGTTGACAGAGTGGTGATGCATTGCAGCAAGCCGCTGTCACAATGATGGCAGTAAAAAAAATAATTAAAAAAATATGGATGATAGTGCAGACAGTGAAAGATAAAGAGGAGGGCAAGGAGAGCTAAACTAAAATGTCTCACAAATAGCTTTGTCAGGGCCAAAAACCTGTGCGAGGAGAGTCTTAATCATCTGCTTAATAATGTATTTGCTCATAACAGTACTTATCAGCAAAACAGGAGAACTCAAGCCAGACCTTAGAGAAGAAATTCAACCTCTTCAGCCCAGTGGGACTTTTAATTACAAGGGAAAACTCATAATATGAAGTGATTTAACAATGTGACATTGTAATTAATCTTGTGATGCTGACTATATACCATAAATGACCTATGACCTGTCTTTCATTCCATCAGAACCCATGACCTTATCACATTACGTATGCATGATTCTAAACCACCTTTTTGGACACTGGCGTAATCCTCGTCTCACAATGAGAAAAAAAGAACTGCTTGTTATATATTTGCTATTATTGCAGCTGCTGTACTGCTCTCTCCCTCGGTAGCTGGCTGCCCGAGCCATTTTACATTTAAATTTGTTGAATAATAAATTATTCAGTGATTTAATTCCAAAGAAAGTGGCAAATATTTCTGAGAACAAGCAACCCACCTGCTTCGCCAAGGATGCCATTGCCTCACTGACTTGTTTTTAAATTACAACCACAATAGGATTCTCATTAATCTCCATGCATTTCAAAAGGCTTCAGGGATCATAACAAATTTTTAAAATAGATTCCTGTATATATGCTAAGACAATGATCACAAAATCTGGCGCATCTACATGGTTATTTCTGGAGTATACATTTCTCTCTTCTCTGCGGGATATGGATATAGTAGTTTGTTGAGATCACATTGTCTGTCACAGAAGCTGCATTGCTTTTGTGCCGTCTTGTCGCTCACACCAAAAAAAAAAAAAAAAAAAAAAAAAAAAACAAGGGGATGTGGACAAAGAGCTTCTGAGAAATCTCAAATTGCATATTGAATTCTAAAAGCACTCTCAAAAGGCAGAATCCTGGCAGAGTCCGCTCGCTCATGCTGCCAAAACCCAGACAATGGTAACTGCTTCTCATATTTAGGAAAATTATGTAGGAAATACAAATGCCATATTAAAACCTTTTTAAAATTCTACTCAAAACCCATTTGATTCGTTTTCATCTCACTCTATGCCGGCAAGATGCACTGGTGTGATCGGCGTCTGGGCTCCTTACTGACTCACTGCTTTTAATGTCTCATTTATTTCATCCAAGCCTCAAGCTTCCCGCCCTGTGCCTGAGTATCTCAAATTAAATTTGTCATTTTGTTATTTCTTCCAAATTGACAAATCATCCATTTCAAAAACAGTAATACCTATACTTTTAAAAACTGCTAAAAAGCACAATATGAAAATACGCCTCACTGATGGACTCCAGCTTACAGATAGGGTGCAAAGGGCGCTATGATGCACCAATAAGTCTTCCGGGAAATTTGCCATACTTATTGCAAAGCAAGTGTTCTCTGCTAGGTAGTTTTCCAGCCCATTTGACTGTTATCAGGCTATTTAATAGGCGTCATCGTCACATATTGTCCCAAACATATATGCTTGTAGGGGCCTACTGTCCTGTGTGAAACCAAAAGTCACCATTGACTTATTTTAAATTTTAAGTTACAAAATGTTACACACATGACTCACGTAACATACGTCACGTAACGTACTTATTTAAACCGAAACCATGATCTTTTCCAAAACCTAACAAAGTGCCTAAACCTTACCAGACGCCGAGGGGCAAGAGTGATCATCTATGTGACTAGATGATAATGGCTACCACACTACTAGGGTTGTGGCGTAGTAGGCCCTTTCTAACCCATATCCAAGAGGCTAATAACCACTGATAAAGCCCATTCAATCGAGTAATAACATTCCAATTGGGTGTTTTCAGTGACACTATATCCAGAATCTTTAGTATCAAAAATCCCGTCACTGTAGGCCTAAAAGGTAGTTGGCCAACGTTGGCAGTTCACTCAGAGACTGAGCTTGAAGGTTCATTCTTGACCTTGCAAATAGCAGTTTGACAAAATCACTCTGATCTCCTTGCCTTCCTCAGCAGATGTTGCCATGTCATTCAACACCTTAAGATCTTTGCTGGTACACTAAAGCAGCTAACTGCGTGAGCACCAAACAGAATAAGATGGAGGCGGAGAAATTACTTATGCCGCAAGAGTAATTTGAAAAAAAAAAAAATTCTATAAATTTTTCATAAATGAAAATGTCTTAGCATACGAGTCCATAAAAATGAAATCAAGCTGACCGTGGCTGCAGTGAGCATCACGCAAATGATACAGAGCTAACCAGGGATTATTTATGCCTTTACAGGAAAACCAGCATATGAAATGCATGAGTCACATTCAGACCAGACACCATCATTGCACTTGGGTCACAGTTAAATCACCACTACAGGCAGTGAACAGTTTTCCAGATGGTCAAAGAGGGTGAAGCCACAGAGAGAGACTGCAGAGATGACACCTGAACAGATAAAGGCCAAAATTGTGAACAAGACTGCACAGACAGGGGCAGAACCAGGAGCACAGAACAAGCCAAAGAGAGTAGACACAAAGAAGCAAATGTGCATGGGACTGACTTCAGTGACCCTGCTCAAAAGGTCTGCAATAAAAATGCGATTCATGTGAGGCTTTGTAGGTAGAAATGATTCACCTGTTGGGAGAGAACAGAACAGTATAAATAAAAGTTGAGGCTAGAGAGAGGGTTGAATGTGATTTCTGTAAATTTCTGTTTAATGCTAAATATCTTGGGTAATTCAAAGATCAAAAACAAGAACAGGATGCCAAGTAAAAATAACACTAAGTAATACAAGTCTGTACTTAGCCACTTAACTTTATTTTGGAAGCATTACTGACTTACTTTAGTTGTAGTAGAGATACAGTACTTTTCTGGTGTGGGTGTGTGTGTGACGAAGGGCTGACGGTACAGTGAGTAACAGGCTCTATAGTGAGAGCACAGCTCTTCCTTCTAGTGTGTATGTGTTGAATTAAGCAAACAGTAAAATGTTCAACAGTGGAAAACATCTTTATTTGAGCCAACTTAATTAATTTTACTTGGACTTTGGATATAATTATTTTGAACATGAGGATGCATCGTTAGGTGTAACTGCAGAAATGAATGAATGTAAATCGGTTATTTAAGTGCATATACATGCACTGCGTGGTGAACAGTTTGTAGTTACTGTTGCCCTTCCCCTGAGCATCGTGGTTGAACAATCAATCTTTCATTTTCTTTCTGCCTGGTAGCAACTGTCTCCTCAGATGACCCATTGCCTGCGAATTTTACCATCCACTTCATGGCAGTAACAATGACATGCAGTCCCTGCTGGAACTACCACTCATTTATGGTTCAGATTCATACTGTTACACACTACTGTGAACAGAGAAGCAAAGGTGTTTCTTTTTTTCCCCCACTGAGAGTTTTGAGCAAACACAACCCCTCAAAAAACAACAAAAAGCAAATATCCTCTTTATCACTAAATGCAAGAGCAAATTGGGTACTTCAGCTTTAACACTAATCCATCAGGGTGGGCACCTATGTATCTTTTATAATTGTAAACTGTCTCTGATCCAATTTGAGATTCTAGGACAGAGGGCCATCTCTTCTGCTTGCCTTAGCTACTGGCAGTAATGCCCCTGTCCTGCAGCAATGATAGCAGTCACTGTGAATAGCAAAGTGTCTTTATGCCACCTTTAAAAAAAAAGGATTTGCTCAATTATTTTGGGGTAGTGAATTGCATACAATCCTAGTTTGCATGCCATCATGTAATAATATTAAATCTGATACACACACACACTATATCGGTCAGTCTGCAGCAACAAAATAACTATATTAGGAACACTTGACAAATGAACAGTATTTTCATTGATAAAATAGTATAAACTTAAGAAGGACCTTGATGACATCTGAGGTATATGAAAGTATTTAAGAGTGAATGTGTTTACTCAGTCATAGAAATGTGACCCGATAGCTGCTTATTAATATTTCCACTTCCCTGGGGGGGTATGTAAATACACTTTGTCCTCTGCAAAGTGCTACTGAAGACCTTGCTGGTTGAGATCCAAATCACAATAACTTATCCTCAAACTCCAGCAGGCACATACACCATGTATTGTATATAAATGTGTGTGGTTGTGTGAGCACCCCAGTGTGTTTGTATGTGTGTGTGTGCGTGTGTGTGTGTGTGTGTGTGTGTGTTGGAGGTGGGGAAGACGGCAGGAGCAGGATCAGAGACAGAGCAATGGGAAAGGAAAGAGCTGAGCACAAAGGCATATAATCTGAATTCAAAAGCAATCATTTTTGTTCTCAGCTCATAAAGCCGTCTTCTGTTGATGGGTAAGGCAGTAAAAATCAGGAGGATGAAGGTAAAGAATGGATCTGAAGGGGTTTGCAGTGATGCTTACACTCACACAGCAGCTGGTATCATCCAGGAGTTGACCTCCAGTGAGATACAGATAATTACAGAAATTAGATTACACAAAATGGTAAAAACAATCAGACAAGAAATAAACATATCACTTGACCTAAATTCTGGACACAAGCATAGTTTGTAGTACTCAAAAAAATCAGTTAATTGATGAACAGAAAACAGAATTAATCAGTTGGACAAAACAAGCAATTGAGATTGTCACCTGTGGGCTGTGGGCAACTGAAAAACTGTACTTTTCAAATTTTCTGATATTTTAGAGACTACGGAATGAATCAATTCATTTAAAAAATGGAACTGAAAATAATGATTAGTTGCAGCCCTATCAACATGAGATTAAGACCTTGGCAAGGACAGCTGCTGGCAGTATAGGCAAATGCTAGGGGCGCCAGGGTACTGAAGGACAGACGACGACAGAGAGAGACAGAGAAAGAACAAGTAGCACTATTCTTTATCAGAACACCATACGTCAACCACTAATTCATCTCTGAATATATCACCACGGGTTAAAGATAGAAGAGTTTAAAAAGTGGGTCAGAGCTTTTGGAGAAAAATCAACCTGTGGAACATGTGCCATCTTTTTTGTTCTCTCTCTTAAGGAGGTATGCAAAATAGCTGTCACATTACCTGCCAAATAGGAAAGCATTATAATACAGCGATATATCTCAAACTCATTAAAGATCAAAAGGAAGCTGTGAGGATGCTCTCATCCCTCTAAATAAGTGTCTACCTTCGCCTGCCGATTCTACCGGTATGTCTTTCTCCACATAACCTCTGTTTTCGGTCACTGTATCTCCAGCGTGTGTGTGTGTGTGTGTGTGTGTGTGTGTGTGTGTGTGTGTGTGTGTGTGTGTGTCCAAATAGGCCCACTGATGCAGCTTGCCCCAGTCAGAGTAAAGTGTTATTCAGAGTGCCACTGTCAGTCCCTCTTAGTCCCTGGAGAGGCTGTGTGCCCTCCTTAAGCCCTTCAGCGGTATCTGCAGGCACGTTCAACATGGAGCTTACACTACCGCTGCAATCCCCTTTGTCTTTGACTTTCAGACTTTCTGGCAAAAATTATCACAGTGTGAAACTTCAGCTGCCTGTGAATTGCATGAAAAAGCAAATGAACCATAATTCCTAGCCCGATCAAATTTAGATTCATGACAATGTGAAAATTGTGAGATTTATGGTGCAAATCATAACTTTGCTTGAAGATATTCTAATTTTGTAACCACACCTATAAAATGGTGGGTCTGATTTTAGCAAAGCCTGTTTCATTTCACTATTGTGATTAAGTCCTCAATGAACTTTTTGCTTGGTGATCTTTATTGCTCTACAGCTTAATGAAATCACATTTCACAGAGATTGACGATGTGACAGACAGTAACTTACAACTTTCAGCAGGGAAAATGTATTCTTTTTGCACATTCTAATTATGCAGGATTTCTCTGGGAGAGAAGTCTACATGACAGTATCTTACATGTGAGAGCTCCCTAAAGTGGTTGCGATTCGAGATCTTGTGTGTATGAAGTGTGAGAATATAGTAGAGAACATGCATAAGCACGAAGATCTTTGATACACAGCATGCTCAAACTGATTAAGAATCTCAGAGAAAAAGAGATTAAAGTTAACATTTAGACCTACAGTAGAGTATAATGTATTGCATTACATTCCAGCGTTCTTTAAATTTAATTTATGTTTGCTTCTGGAAGTAAGAGATCCATGAGGGTTTGTTTCTCACCTAGTGATTTAATGATTTCCTTCTCAACCTTTAATACAGTTAGAGGTGATAGCATTCCACCTCCCCCATGCATTATACAGTATCATCCCTCAAACTATCACTTCTCCAACTATGCATCTACTCTGTAATCTTGTTTCCTCATCACCTCTCTCCCTACACTCTTAAAAAGCCTGCAAACCTTGTAAAAATTATGAAGTACCACCTTGAGAGTGTGTGGTATACAACTCGTTCTTTTCTGCTCATGTATACAGTATGAGCTACAGAAAGAAAAACCTTGGGAATGCGGTGTGTTTTGGATCAGTAATGTATTCACTGACCACTGATGCCAAAAGTTTGACTGTTTGCGTGTTGCCTGAATAAAAATTAACACATACACTACAGAAAAGGTTTGATGAATTTCTTTAAAATATAAAGAGGCTGACTAGCAGTCATGAAGTAAAGTAAATAGACTTTCTAGAGTTATCTTTAGTTTGAAAAAGTCATAATACCATTGTCTTAGATCATCTGGATAATTGCCTTAACTTGGCAAGAACTCCCATTAACTTTTTCTCAAAAGCAGCTATTTCAGTCCAAAAGGAACAATATTAATGAGTTTCTTCTCAGTATGTGGAAATAAATCAGTATAGCTGATGCTAATTCACTTGATGATCCCACTGCGTCATATTAGAGATCTACAGCTCAACCCAAGCCTGATGAGGCTCTCATTGGCAGTTACAGTTGGAATTGCAATCTTCCCTTTGGATTTGTTGAATCAGACCTACTTCTTCAATCTTGGACATCAGGTCAGAATGGGTTTGGGCCTCGACTTTGTGAGCCATTAACTTGTTTTGATGCGTGTGTGGTTTGTGTGGGGAGGTCAGGTTGCAGACATACGTATATGGATAGATTTTTTTGTGGAGTTTTCGGTCAAGCACTCTAGGTGCATTAGGTGGCATGAATGTGGATACGACTCCACTACACTGAGACTGGTAAGGCCTCCCCCAATAGGATACATGATTTCCATTGTTCATTGTACAAATGAAATATATTTTATTGTCATTATAGCAATGTCAACAAAAGAATATAGTTAAACGACAAGGACATAATCTCTGCATTAATTCTATGTGTTGTGGTTGGATTTTCCAAATTGATAATGGGTATCTGGATGTGCAGGAGCAATATCTTTCTAAGAAATATTATGTTGTTTTGTCCAAGAAGTCGTCCCCCCATCTGCACAGTATATCATATAAATTTGTCACGTCCTCAAGCAACTTGTGTTACATTTTGTCCTGTCTGTAGCTACTTTCACTAGCAGAGATTTGGCAACACTTACCATACACATACATTTCTTTGTCACTGCCGTTTATTAAATTAAATGTTGGACTATTCATTAATTTTGCACTGCATTGTAACTTTTTATTCTATTAAAATCGCTTTCATTCAATTTTAGCTTTTTTTTGTCTCTATCTACTCTTAAATCCTATTTATAATTTTGTATTATATTTTACTATCCATTTTATAGTGTCACCTTTTGTTTCTTTTATATCTTGTCTTTATGTCTTTTTATGTCTTATATAAAAGTACTTTTCTTGTGGTTTGAAGAGGCTATACAAATAAGCTTGCCTTGTCTACGCAACAGCCCTTTATATTTTGTGTTACTGTGACTTCCTGGTTGTAACACATGTAAGTTACATCACTTCCATCAGTTCAACACTGCTAAACACACCACAATCAAATTTACATCAACAGCTGTCATACAACAGTACAACCTGCAATAGACTGTTGAAGACATTCATAGCCGTTCTATTTCATTAGCAACTAGCCAACAGCCATGTTCTCCTCACAAGAGCATTCATCAACATCACCAGCTGTCTTCATCATTAATCATGTCATCATTAATTGATTGCTTATAGCAAAATTGAAATGTTCACAGCAAATTCATAAGGTTGTCTTTCCACATTTTCTGTGTTTACTTGGGATATGGCAGGTAAATGTCTGCAGCGAGGCAGCAGGGGAAACTTTTAGCACTAAAGGAAACCACCTCATACCGCAGGTGTGCTTTCTCTCTCCCTGTTTTAATCTTATCTTCCATACCTGTACCACTATGCACCGTCACCCCCCTGTTGACTGTAGAGGAATCAGCAATTTCCAGCCAGGATGTTGTCAGTCAGTGTGCCCATACAGTTAAAGCAACTCTTTGTGATTGGTCAAGGTGGAAAATTAAGTTTTAATAAGCAGCTAAGAAAAGTTAAGTAGTTATTATTATTATTATTATAAAAAAAACATTACTTATTCATGGGGCTAAAACAAGGTTACTTCCCCTTCCTTCCTACGTTTTCCATCCTCTCCTGTTTTTTTGGCTTGTCTTATATCATCTGGTCGTTATCATTTTTATCCCTTTCTCTCAGGTTCACCCTCTGACACAAACACACTGGTCATCTGACTGTTTTCAGGATACAACAAAGTAGAGATGACACAACACGACCATCTGTTGATTTCAGTTAGCTAGAAATATTCTAATATTGTTTTGTATTGACAGTGAAGTAGACAGGCTAAATATGTAAAAGTCAATATGGCCATGGGTCAGAGCAGCATGCTAGACAAAAGACAATTAAAAAACATCTTATTTTAGTAATTAAGCCATGAGATGACTTTCAAACATATTTTCCT
>LKNJ01002711.1:0-42388 GCA_002120245.1 Maccullochella peelii | reverse complement strand
AAATTCCTGCTTCTCAGAGCTTCCTCCATTATCTTCTCTCCTCGCCTTTTCCTCCTCCCAGCTTCCTCCCCAGTCATTTGCTACTTATTAGAGAGTCTCTCTGTCAACCTTGTCCCATCTAATTCTCACCCAATTACAATCTAAATGAACCACAGGACTGCTTAACTTGCTTTGCCTCTTCTCATTGTTTAATTTGTGACGGTAACAAACTCTGATTAGGCCTCCACAAAAGGTTCATAAATTAAGCACTCAAGGCCGAATTAATCACCATTCCCTTAGAAGATAAATGGGCAATATTCAATATTTCCGTATGGATACTCAATGACAAAGACTGCATATTTTCCAGACCGACATTTTGACCAGGGATGGCTGTGCAACAGCCAGTAAAATGTCACTTTTCTGTCCGAGCTAGCTTAAAACCTTCATATGCAATGTTTGCACTACAGAAATATTCACTAGTAGCATCTGCGTTCCAGAGGTAAAACTGGGCCAATTTGATTAATGTCATTGTCTCAACATGAAGAGTGTAGACTCCACAATAAAAGGTTTGCCAAAGAGGGAGCAGATGAGTGAAAATAAGGGGATAAAAGGGAAGGAGAGTGACTTGAGGTAGAGCAAAAGAAAAAAGACATAATATAGGAAGTAAGAAAAAGAGGGGAAAAGAGAGATGGTAAACTGAAATAATGACAAATCAAAAGTGGGAGAAGAAACCAGCCAATCCCAAAGAGCTACACTGATCATCATCCAAGGAAAAGGAGAGCAAAGCAAGGAAATAAAATTGCCTGATTTTGACAGTGGATCTAGTTTACCATACAAACAGGCAGTGGATAATTAGTCTCAAGAGGTAAATCAGCACAGACTAAGTGGAGGGAAAAAAAAGCTCACAATATTAAAGCGGCTGTCCTCAAATGACAGGACAGACATATTACAGGTCTAACTGTCGGCTGTTGGAGATTTTCACCCTTCCCTTACCTCTACATCACTTTTATCTCTGGTATATATGGCATGATATATAAAAAAAAATAATAATAATTATTAAAAATATATTCTAAAAGTAGTTTTGCTGATGTGTGCAACACAAACAGCAGATTTAAATCCAAGTCAATATGCCCTAAACTTCTCATGTAGACTTGATATTTTCTTTAATCTTTGAACAGTGAAGTTGCTCACAGGAAAACAGTGGAGACTGTGACTACACTGGGAGGCTTAGTACATATATAGCTAGCTATGTAGTAAGAAAGAGCATCAGTGCTTAGCATGAAGATTAGAAATAGCCAATATGAGAGCCTACCAAACCATAGGCCGTAAAACCCAAATATAAAAGCAGCAACCTCCTCTACCACAGTCTGGAGACAACATCATGATATGTTAACAGATGCAACTGCTGGCTGGTTAAACCTGCTCATGGCGAGAGGGAGCTCAGACTGAAACTATTAAATGCCAGGCATTAGTGAGATATAGTGCTGCATCTTGCCGATTCCCCAGTTGTGAATAATTTTGTCAATAATAGTCTGTTCTGTCAGCAGTGCTGCAGAGCCTTTCACTGAGCAATTCACCACCGATACTGTCATCCAGTCGAAAAGAGGAAATCACAAATAGGCTCACACACGACACGCAGAGAATAAATGATACCACAGACAGGCACATCAAATACTGCACATGCATACACATTAGCACACATGTATACTGTACAGTACATGCATATAATACAGAACCAAAGCTCACACACCAACAAACAGACAGTATACATTACAGCCTATACAAATCTGTTGACAAAGAATATTCATAGAATGATTTTCTTGACTAAGCAAAGTGGGATGAAAGGGGACATTTTATTTCCTTTAGATGTTTTCATACAATATTTACTGATCTTCACAGTAAGAAGATTGCACTTTTACTATAATAATGGCCATGGTGGATATCAATAAATACTTTTGTGCACAACATCTGACCAAGGCTATTGTATACTACTTGTATTATAGCTTATAATACTACAGCTCAGTCATTTATTCTGCAAGTGTTTCTGAATTCAATCACTTGACACTTGATCTGATCCCAATGTCACAGTATGGCAAAAAGCATCAGTTGCTGTTCCATGCTGATGCCTCTAACACATCATTAACGCAGTCAAACACGTTGCTGATGTAAAGATGTGACTGTCAGCCACAATCATGTCCTGTTATCACCTTGTCCATCATAATGACTCACTGACATCAGTGAGCAGGAAGTGATCCAGTGAACCTGATAATTGAAGATAGCAACAGTGTCCAAACAAAACAAAAACAAAAATAAAAATGAATAGCCAGTGTGTTTGGAAAAATCTAGATGGTGCCAGAAAATAAGACTCTCTCCTCCCTTGACAGCAATCAAGGGGCTCTACAGAAAGGCACCTAAGCCCCAATTATTGTTGTACAGGGTGGTATCCATATATAAACAAACTTTCACAGACACAGGGAGAACCAAAACATTTAACACAGAAAGACCCCAGTCGATCACAGGGCATTGCAACTGTGCACAAATCCAGGACAAAATGACTTTGTCACTTGGACCTTAAGCTCTAGAGACAAGTATTAAAATTACATGGGCCTCAGTGTATGTAAATCCAAAGCCATGACCTTCAATCCATTGTTTTCCTCTTCTGGTGTTCCCAACAACTTCCTGTGGCTGCATACTGAATACATTTTCTGCCAACACGTTCATGTGCTTCTGTACAACAAAAGGAGCTGCACATTCACTGAGCTACTGCAAAATGCCTGCAGCTTATTGAGATCTGTTAATTTTTTTTCACATTTTGCTCCTGGTGCAGAGCTACCTTTCTGTTTGTTTTTATCAGCCTACAATGCATTTTTTCTACATGCACATACTGTATGTCAGCATCAACATCTGTGAGGAGAGGTAGAGTATAATGGAGACGCCTGTCACAGAAACACCTCACAGTGTGTTTTTCATCAGGGTGTGTGCAGCGGATTAGAAGCAGGTGAGGAAAGCACACATTGCTAGAAAAGCAATTATCACTTATAATAATAATAATAATAATAATAATAATTTTACTTTGCAAAGTGCTTCACAAAGAGAGATGTTTCTTGAATGTTGTATTTTGCTAAGAAAACTCAAGTCACGTAAAATCGGGGAAAGCTCTCCAATAAAAGTATGTTTTAAGAAGGGATTTAAAAGGAGATCACTGACTCAGCCGACCTGATTTCCTCGGGCAGATCGCTCCAGAGCCTCGGGGCCCTGACCGCAAAAGCTCTGTCCCCCCTAGTTTTCAGCCGGGCCTCTGGAACAGACAAAAGACCTCTGTCCGAGGATCTCAAAGTACGCATCGGCGCGTATGGCAACAACAGGTCAGAGAGGCCATGAAGAGCCTTCAGTAAAATCTTAAAATCTACTAAAATCTTCTAAAACATACTGGGAGCCAGTGTAAGGAAGTTAAAACAGGAGTGATGTGATCACGTTTCTTGGTTCTGATTAAAAGCCTGGCAGCTGAGTTCTGTACAGTCTGGAGTCAATCGATAGATTTTTGGTACAAACGGGTAAAAAGGCTGTTGCAGTAATCCAGGCGTGATGACATGAAGGCATGTAAAATGGTCTCTGTGTCTTTAAAAGTTAAGATAGAAATATTTCCAAAATACACCCTATGATAAAAACATGATTGTACAAGCTTTGTGGTGTGCTGCTCAACACTTAAATTGCTATCAAACCAGACCCCAAGATTCCTTGCAACAGGCTTGATATGATCCAAAAGGGAACCAGCAGATGGCATAATTTGTTTTGCCATCTGCTGGGATCCAATGACGAGGATCTCTGTTTGGTCTGAGTTCAGCTGAAGAAAATTACTTGACATCCAGTTTTTGATCTCACTAAGACAGGCGTTAAGTGAACTCAGCATTCCAGGGTCTGTGGATCTAACATTCAAGTACAACTGCATGTCATCTGCATAAAAATGAAAAGAGACACGTCTGTGAATGATGTGTCCAAGGGGAAGCATGTATAAAGAAAAGAAAATTGGTCCCAAAACCGACTCCTGAGGCACACCATACTTAACAGAGGAAAATTAACAAACTCCTATTGGATAGGTAAGATGAAAACCAAAGCTGTACCAGATATCCCCACCCAGTGCCACAGTCTGTCTAACAAAATTCTGTGATCGATCGTGTCAAAAGCCAGGAGTACAAGGGCTGAGCACATGCCATGATCAGCAGCCATTAAGAGGTCGTTGGTAACCTTGAGCAGGGCAGTCTCAGCACTGTGATACTTCCGGAAACCAGATTGAAACTTTTCAACAACAACAACAACAACAACAACAACAACAACAAAAAGCTACAATGTTAAAAACAAATCAGCTAACACACATCCAAAAGGTAACAACACATGCTGCACTAAATGCTGAATAAACACGAACAAAAGAAATCCTCTGGGTCATGTTTGGGTCAAGCAGAAGCAGCACAGAAAACTCTGTACTGCAGGCAGAGAAACAGCACTTTACTGTGGAGATGAAGACGACACATCATAATGGGCCTAATGCTTACAGAAGAAGTCACTTGTCAAATAGGAGGCAGTCAGCCCTGGAAATATTGCTGTTACAGTAACTGCACAATCTCTTCTCTATCGTGCACTACAATATAGCAATATACACAAAACAGCAGGCCAAGAAAAACATGTGAATGCTTAGGCCATACACAACTAAGGATGGGGATTGTTTATTTTTATTTATATTGATACCATTTTTTGAGACTGCTTAAGGATCCGAGTCTTTATCAATACTTTTCTATTATTTGGTGAAAAGAGTATCAATTGTATTATTATTGTCAATGAACGGGACTTGCTGCGTTGGAGGTGTTCTGACTCGAAGACAGTCGAAGGTACTGCATTTTGACTTTAACTCATGCGCAACATTGAGGCACTTTAGCATTGACATTGGGTTTCCCCCTTTACAAGAAATTAACTTTCAAAATAAATGGCATTTCACTTCCTCTTTATCTTTGGCTTTACTGAAATGCAGCCAAGCCTTTGACCGCTTTGCACGTTCTACCATCCTAGCAAGCAACCAGTTGATCAAATGAGAAATTAAGTGAGGCAATTCAATTCTTCTTCGTTTAGTTGGCGGTTCGCAGGTAATTCAGTTGAATTCAAAAAAAACTTTCTTTAGACAATCGACGTACGTTTGTGCACCAGTGATTTTATTTAAATGGCATGACTCTCATGACGTCTCTCGAGACATAGACGTTACATTATAGGACACGCTAGTCTCGATAGCAGTATCGAAAAGCTTGGACCTTACCGATTTTCGGGTTTTAAGAAATTTGGAACTGGGTCCTTATAGAACCGGGTCTCAATCCCCATCCCTATACACAACATGGAGTGAAGAAAGGCTTCAATGTCATGAGTGGTTCCAATGCAGCTACATGATAACACCTTTCACAACAATTCTGCCAGCCCCTCAAACAGTTGTGTAACAGTTGAGACCATCTTCTCAGCAACAACATGTATCTGTACTAACCAAGGACTGAATCTCTCTTCTGACACCCATTGTCCTTGATTGCATTGACAACAATAATTTCAGGATTGTTGTGAAAGATTGCATTTAATCCTGAACTGAAATTCAGTTTCATCATCACCTGTAGTGGGCATTTATGTACACCTGGCATTGAATAAAAAAAGACTCTTGGCTGTGAACTGCAGCATCGCAAAATAGTGCATTTACATGGTCTAAAGTCAATAGCCGAGACACATGAAAATCACCAAACACACAGCAGGAGTGTCAAACATTTAAACACAGAGTTTTGAACTTAATCCCAGTGTAGTCCAATAGTTGATAAAACTCGTGCAAAATGCAGAGTGTTGCTCATAAAATAAACTTTTTTTTTTTTTTTTTTTAAAAAGACGTGAACTTCAACATCCCTTCTACTTGGCAGAATAGTAGTATCAACATTTTAGATTTATTATTGGTATCATAATTCTGGTCGCAGCAGCTGAAGCTCAGATAGAAGAGCGGATTAGCCATTAATCGTCAGGTTAGTAGTACGATGCCCTGCTCCTTCCCTCTACTAGTCTCAACAGCCAGACTTATATGGGGGTTCTAGAGTCAAGAATGTGAATGATCTTGTTTAAAAGGGCATCAACTGTCTGAGCAGTCACTCCAGTGTAAAACAGCCCATGAGGCCCAAGCCAAACAAACATTACTTAATCATTTCTGAAGATGGTTGACAGCTGAATAATTATTCACCTGACAAATATATTTTTCAACTTGTAGAAGGGTTGTCACTTGGAATGACTGATTTCAGATGCTTCTACTTTTTGCCTGTTGAGTCGGGGGAGGATGGCAGGACATGGGGGAGTTGAGTTTCACACAGTTAATGAAAAAAGTATACTACTATTTTCTCTCCGATGGTGTCAAATGCAGATGAATAAACTGGTTAGTAGATTATATCTTGGCATCCACTGACAACTGAAATAATTTCAAAATTTAAATCCAAAATGCTTTCAAGCCCTTCCCTCTGAGGACAGTAGAGCAATAAAAGCAATGCAGTAACAAGTGGGATTTTTCAGATTGTCACAGTTATATCATCATCAGAGGTCTTCTCTATAATGGGCTGCATGGTCCGTTTTATGGGAGCCATTTAGATTTGAATTACTTCCCAGCAGCATTTCCCAGCAATCAGAAAACCAAAGTGTATGTCAGAATAACAGCAGAAAAAAAAAAAAAAAAAAAAAAGATTTTGTCATAGAGCACAACATGGCATATTTTGAAAAATGCTGTTTGGTTTGAACACAGTAAGTGTACTCACATTGATCGATGTTCCCGTCTGCTTTCCCCTTCTCCTGCAAACAGAGAGCACACACAAAAGTGGTTATTACAGGCTTGGAGGAGTGAGACAAAAACAGCCTTTTCTGCAGCTTTTCGCACACCATTCGTTACTGTGCCTTTTCCTCTTTTCTGGGTTCAGAGAAAGACGACAGAAAACAAAGGTGAACACGCAGAAGATAGAAAAGGGAGACAGAGTGAGTGAGAGGGAATATATTGTGGATGACAGCAGAGAAACAAGAGGACCTTTACAAAGACAGATCCCAGAATCAAGTCAATCACCCTAATTGGAAATACACTTGCCAAGATGTCAGCATATTGTACTGAAATGTTTATCAGGATGTCAAACAATTGATACCACAAGGATAAACTCAGATTTATTTGTCAGTCTTAACTGTGAGTATGATATTGACATGTGGCTTATAATTTATCAGAATAAATGTCACTTATCTATGGCTTTCCAAATACGCTAAATGTTAACATGTATAACTTACACATGCACACCAATCAGTATGGAAATGTCGGACAATTGTGAGGTACATAAATATCAACATCTGCTGAATCAAAAAAAAAAAAAAAAGGTACAGTACCGATACCTGCTAAACATAGGGATGCACAACATATTAGTGTTCGATAAGTAAGAAAATTACATTATTGTTAATAATAATGGAATTTCAGCCAATAATGGTGAGCATGGCTACGCAGGAACACCACTTAAAACCTGGTTTTTGCCTCTGCCGTTCTCTCCTCTCTTCTGCTCTAACTGTGTTAGTGCATGTTTACACCAGGGCGGGGCTGAGCTCCACACACACACACACACACACACACACACAGCAGTGTAACTTCAGAGCAAAGGCCACAGCAGAGAGAATGAAACAGACTTGAGGTTATATTTCACTCGAGACGGCGACAATGCTCTTCATCCACAAGTGCAACCAAATCCACCAGTAAGGAAGACGGCATGAGTAGTTATCAAACACCTGTCTGAACAAGCAGAACATAAACTTGCAGAGATGTGACATGCTCGACCACTCTGCCCACAGTCAACTCGCTGCCCCCTCTGAATCCACACCCGGTTTTTGTTTTACACAGCTCGTTATGCTAATAGAGAATTGTCATGAGCGAGCTACAAGCAACGCTAATTGCAGGTAACAGTTGAGCCTAATTAGCTATGTATATAATGAAACTTAGTAAAAATCTTATTCCCCTGTTTACCTGCCTGCAGCTAGTTAGTCTCTTCACATCAGCAGTAGAGAGAGGATGACAGTGAGAGGATGAACGATGTCACAGGTCTGTTTCTTGTTAATTGCCAAAGGCTTTAGGTAAACACTAAATAGCCCAGCAGTATGTAAAGTTATTCTAATGGTTTTTGAAACCTATATACACTTTTCAAAAAGGAGATAAGTTCTGGTATTAATTAGTCTGCGTATTAAAAAAATAAACTAAAGGTCATTACAAACAAGTTTACAATAATTAAATGCATTTTTTATTCTAGGGATGGTGAAGGCTCTCTAAATATATTACGGCTGTATTACAAAATATACACTAATCAGCCGATTATGACCACTGACAGGTAAAGTGCAGAACATTGATCATCTCATTACAATGGCACCTGTCAGTGGGTGGGATATAAGTGAACATTTTGTCCTCGAAGCTGACATGCAGGAAAAATGGTTAAGCGTAAGGATGTGAGCAACTTGGACACGGGCAAAATTGTGATGGCTAGACGACTGGGTCAGAGCATCTCCAAAACTGCAGCTCTTGTGGGGTGTTCCAGGTCTACAGTGGTCAATACCTACCTACCTAGCATCTGTGGGATGTGCTGGACAAACAAGTCCAATCCATGGAGGCCCCACCCCGCAACTTACAGGACTTAAAGGATCTGCTGCTAACGTCCTGGTGCCAGATACCACACCACACCTTCAGAGGTCTAGTGGGGTCCATGCCTCAACGGGTCAGGGCCGTTTTGGTGGCAAAAGGGGGACCTACACAATATTAGGCAGGTGGTCATAATGTCAGGGTATATTTAGCCTATTGTTCTTTTGACATTTTTGCATTTGGAAGATTAATGTTATCAGTTATCTGGTATCGGCCACAACAAACATATAATTATTGGTTATCGTTATCCGCCCTGAAATTCCACATCGGTGTATCTCAGAATTGATGATAAAGCCTAGCAACATATTTACAAATGACATACGGAAAGTGCTGAGGATGTCAGAAGAGAGGAGAGTTGTCCTGCAGCATCCCTTAGCAGTGACGTGGCTAAGATAAGAAAATGTGAGACAACATTCTGGCCCCATCTGAACACTAAGATATCAGATACAATCATTATGTGGGAGACGGCAGGACTGTAAAAGGTGAATGGAGTTAAAAAAGAAAAGTCATGATGTCTTGCTTTATGAATTAATAATGATTGAATGGAAAATGTTTGGTTTGTGAAAGCTTTGAATGGCTGTGCACTGAAATTCACTGCAACTCACTGGATATCAAGTTTTATTTTTGATAATGCCTTTAGTCCAGCTAGGTAGGTATGCGTGTGCATTGTGTGCTTGTTAGCTACTGATCACTTGTGCTTGTTACAGCACCAGGAATGTCTGTATAAATGTATCTGAACTTGAGATGCGATTTAACGTACACTGGCAAAACAAAAGGATCGACATGCTCTTTAAAAATAGAACAGAAGCAGGTCTTCCAATGCAACACCGCTTCTGAAGAAGCCAATATGTGGCAGCAATTGAAGTGTTGTGACATTTTGCATTTTTGTCCCTCAGTGTAGATGTCACCAGTAATGAGGCTCAGTGATAAAACGTGTGTGTCTGCAAGGCCCTCTTGGCTTCCCAGGAGACTGAGAGCCACACAAAAAACACAGCAGTTTTAGTGCCTCCTGTCATTGCCTCCCTCTTCATCTCTACATCTCTATCACTCTCTCTTTCTGCCATCTGTCCATCTTAATTGCAGACGTGCTTCCTCATGATGGCAAGATAAAATTGAGTGTGCTCATCAGCACCGCCTTCCATCATCTCGAGTGCCGCTGTTTCATCAATTGATTAGAGAATCAAACCAAGCATAGAGGTGAAAGAAAGGCTATATGCTTCTTTCTAAAAATACTGTCCTCTCTTTACCATGACTCTCCAGGGTTCTTTTTGTCACTTTCCTTTATACATTCAGCTTTAGGGGATTTTTATGGCATAAAATAATAGCTGTAGGCAACTTGTCACTTAATAAGGCAAAGTAGATGCTAATGTTCACACACAGTTGATTAGGAGGCAGTTTGTATTTTTATCTTGCAATGCAACGTTTGCATCGTCACTTCAGTGTAGAAATGTAAATAACTACAACCAGAATTTCATTTGAGCAAATAGATAGATAGGTGTATTTTTACATACAACCTACATCAGTTAGGATTGTGTGAACAGTAGGGATGCTGAGAGATATGCCAGGAGAATCAATACCTTCTAACCTCTTGAGCCTGGGGTCGACTTACACTCCCTTCATTTCCACACTTATGGCGTAGTCACTACATGTTAGGGCTGCAACTATTATTTTCATTATCGATTAATCTGCCGATTATTTTCACGATTATTCAATCAATCGCTTTGTCTATAAAATGGCAAAAAAAATGTAAAAAATGCTCATTGCAATTTCCCAGACCCAAAGTGATGTCTTCAAATTGCTTATTTTGTCCAACCAATAGTCCAAAACCCAAAAGCTCTTCATTTACTATCATACTACTATCATCATTTTTGCTTGAAAAATGGCTGAAATTATTCATCAATTATCAAAGTAGTTAGCAATAGCAATTAATTTTCTTTCGATCAACTAATCGGTGCAGCTCTACTACATGTCCCAGGCATGTCATATATTGTTATTTTCAGGACAGGTTAGGCTACTCAGAAATGCCACCAATTGACATTTAACTTAAAAAAAATTTTTAACACAATTTGCATCGACAGGGATGAAAGGGATTTAACTACCTCAACGTCTGAGCTGCAAGTCACATGCGTTAAAGGGAAAATGTGTCAGCCGTGTCTTTTACATCTAATGTATGTATAACATGTGAGACATGATGCAAGACTGAGTATTATTGCACTTACGCCATGACCACGTACCACATACCACATGAACACAAGGCAGGGTGTGCTAAAATTGTGATCTATTTTTCAAAGTTTGTTTGTTGTTGGTTTAACTCACAGGTAAGTCTGTATCTGGTAATCAAGAGGCAGTACTGTTGCTATGGTTACCTGCAGTTATACCTTGCGTAATAATTTAGAACAGTAGTGAATTAAATTGTGTGGTTTTACATTTGAACAGATACATTTCAGCCAATCATAAACTAATGTTGTCTGTGGCTGTGGCATAACTTGGCAAGAGTTGATAAACCTATAGATTTGTACCTCGACTGTGGCTTCACATACTAAAGAGGCAGTCATGGTACTGTAAGCTGAATTTAAATAAAAGCACCCTCCAAATGTAATGGTAGTGTAGTGTTATTGATGTCACGGTCTGTTTCAAGTTTGTCTACTTTATTGGGTTTTGTGGTAGCAACAGAGCGTACAAACTCAATAAGATTGTTATAGCCTCTCGAAAAACTAGTACAAACAAATCTCTGTGTGCTACATGCCTCCATCTTGGATGCCATTTAAAAACACCCACACAAAACAAGAATCTGACATTGCTGTCACAGAGACTGACATTTTGTGGGAAGGCAATTTGAACAGGAGGGCAATTCAAGCCAAGCGGTGTCTGTTACAAAGTCTGCTTGAATATGTCTTTTCCTCGCTCCCTTATATGCATTGCTATGCAGGCACTCTTCATTCAAGGACCCATTTGTTTATATGTGCCCGCTTACTCTCTCTCCATCTCTCTCTAGCTCTTAATTCCAGTCAACAACAAAACTCTCTGCTAGAATTAGCCGCCTGCATGCCAACACAGCTTTGCTGTTTCAATATATTTGTTAAGCAGCATTATTGCCTGTATATGAAGCATATTGATACTTTGACCTTTTTAAGATACTGCCTGATTAGGAAGAAAAGGCAGCCAGAGGAGGAGCAGGGAAGGAAAGCTGAATCTATCAGTGTCTGCATTTTCACAAGAGTTTCATTCAATAGTTATTCCCTGATGTCTGTTACTTAGAAAGAAGGGACCTGTCTTATCTAAAAGTAATTCATCACCAATAAGCTACTTAATAAGCTAAATGAAAAGGAGCCAAAAAAAAAAAAAAAAAAAAACATTGGCAATGTATGTAAGTGACATTGATGGGTCTTAAAATATAACTAAAGCCGAACAAATTCCAGAGCTGTTCCCTGCATCATTAGCTGGAGTGGTTTCGTGTTTCCAGTGATGCTCACTGGCACGATCTGTCCTCTAAACATTTTCATTTATTCAAATTTGTTTCTAGCTTCTAGAGGCAAAGTCATAAACAACAGCTTCACTACAGTTTCACATTTTTTATACGCTAACAGATATAGCGCTCGTTAATTAATGTGCTAATCACCTCCCTACAGAAGGGTAGGTGAAAACAATTTGCTACTGCCATGCAGCCACAACCACTTTCACAAATAACCTCCAAAACCAATAACAATAAATCACTTCTGAAGATACACGTTTTTAATAGAGTAAATGTAACTGGCAGGTAGAACTATATGGCAGTGGAAACTAGAAACAAGAAAACTAATCTGTGCAGTTTTATTTATTTGTTTGTGTTGTTGTTGTATCAATAAGCTTATATTTGGAGTATAACAATACATGTCTGGTAACCACTTTTTGTAACTATGGGACACTGTATATTATACATATTTTAATAGAGTTGTGGACATTTAGCAAGATCAGTAAAACTGAGGGAAAACATAAATCTGACACTATATTTGAGTCCATGATGGTGTAATAAATTATTACACTACACTTACTTGACTGCACAATTTATATAATTAATTAGCATTTATGTCTTTATTAATGATGTAACTTTTTACAATATGAAAGTATAACAATATCAAAATGTTACTGTATTAACATGTTTTTTATAACACGTACAACCCCTTTAGAGGCATATAGTATTTAAAAAAATTTTGAAAGTTACTTTATCCATCTGATGGTTAACACATTATCAGTAGCTGCGAGATAATGAAATTAACTAAAGAAATTCTTAGGGCAAGAAATTTCCAGAGCTCTCTCGTGGCCTTCAGGTGATTTCAGGAGTTCTCTCAGTCCAAGTCCATTAAAATTAACACCACAACTCTTTCAACGCACCAAGCTTTGCTCACCAAACGGTTTCGGCAATCTTGAGTTCATTAGGGTGGTGTTTGAGGTTGTTTTCGGTTCCCTTATATATAGTCCCGAAGAGGAAAAAAACCTCAGACACCACCCTGATGAACCCAAGATAGCTGAAAATATTTAGTGTACTCAGAACACATGTACTGGAGTAGGATTGTGCAACGTGTTTTAATTTTGCTTTCATTGAAACTCACACTGGTCGGCACCTTACTGTGTGTGCATCCTAAAAGTCAATAAGCTGGAGTTTTCTGAGTTGTCATGGAGATGGTTCAGTGACCATCAAGTGACCTAAAAATGGCATTTCAAGGTCAAGGAGGCCATTCACATCCCACGTCAGAGACAGGGGCTATGATTTCTAAAAACGTTATTCTATGCCTTACATTCCCTGTGTTTGATGATTAAAATAATTCTGACTCTACCTAAACTATCGGACAAATCAGTAGCTGTCGACTTCTTGTGAGTAGAAGACAAGATTGGACTCAAACAAGAGGGACTGCTTTCTAGCAAAAATATATATTTTAGTTGAGAACAACAATGCTGACCTTCAAGAGCAAATAATAATCCTAATGTCTAGACTTGCATGCAGTAAAGGACAAATCTGCTTTTATTCATCAGCCTTGCTCTTTACATACCCAGTCCAGACAACTTGAGCACACAGTAGAGACATCGGAGGGGTTGTGTGTTGTCTGCTGCCTTAATGTTTGGTTATAACATAATCACCTTTATTCATCTGCGTCCCCATCATATTTTCTTTTCCCTCACGGCCGTGGCCCAATTTCCCCCTTTTCTTCTTTCTCAAGAAAGCCCCCATTAATGTCTCATTTCATTTTCTACTCTGCCTACTCTGTCTTTTCTCTCTTAATTTGATCTTGTTTTTTTCTTTCCACAGAAATGCAAGGGAAGAAAAAATAAAGACACATTATTCAGATTATTTTCTTACACTTTCTTTTTATTGTCATGTATTTTTCTATTGTAACTCTGTTAGCTTCACTACCAGGAAACAATATCTTTTCAGTGGTTGCTTTATGGCGTACAAGTTGGATTACATTTTAGGTGTCTAGTTTTATGCACTCCAAGATCCAAGATTTATTCATGAACAACACCCACCTTGCACCCTACTACTACTACCCTGGTTCATCTCACAGGGTCTCACAGTGTACCGCTTCATCAGCTACAAGTATGCAAAAAAAACTAATTCAGCAAACAACAAATAGAGTCCAGCTTTATTACATGCCAACTTAGACACTTTTGTTAACACCCAATGACTGATGCACCTTACTGTGTTTATCACATAGTAGGTACCTCAGTACAAGAAAGCAGGTGCTGAAAATGTACCACAGGGTTTTGCTGAGCACCTACCAATATAATTATAATAGAGAAGAGTATTATTGCTTCATATAATGGTAACCATTGCCCATGTTCTGTCTGCCTGAAGGGTTTTCTTCTGCTTTGAGTACAAATTCTTAGGAGACAGCCTGAAATATTGTGAACTAACCCTCTGGGACTGCAGCAAAATAAAAGCTAAGGCTTTATGGGTACAAGTCATAATCAAAATGTAAATGTAGTGGGAGGGTAGCCCCACTACTGAAAATTAAAAAAGCAAGAGAAGAACCTGCCCTCATGGAGAGAAGGCTGTTTTCATATTGTTCCTTCAGTTATTCCCTATTCATTCAATGTATAACCCTATTACTCCTAAACTTTTTATCCAATGAGCACAATTCCCTCTCTTTCTGTGTGGTTACTGCAAAATCATTTAACCACTCTACTCTTTTCCCTCTTCACAGAGGCCACTCCCAAACAACATAAATCTCACTCACTGTCAAATATGCACTATATAAAAACTCTACATTCTCATCAGTGTTAGCTGTCAGTATGCTGTGACACTTCTCACCACCAACACAACAATCCAGGACCAAGACTGCGGCAGCGTGCCACAGTACATCATCACAGCTACACCTGCACCATCACTCAGTTAACTTAAATGTTAAGACAATGTTTACGCATACACGTCTAGAGAACCATTAAGGTGTGGTATATAGTATAAAATGGCATATACTGATAAATGGATCAATGGAAAAATGCAGACAGATACTGCATTGATTTGTTTTAAAGTTCAGATCACTCATTTTAGTCCCAACATCTGTTGTTAAAGAAATTGGGTTATTTTGCAATTATCATCTTGCCCTTTACCCGTTATCGTATTACCGTTCAATATTAGGTCCCTGTGCAAACAGGATTCCTGCAGTCTGACTATGGCATCTTTCCATCTGCTCCAGGTAATAACAGACATTATGACTTATCATTGCCGAAAAAGGTGTAAATAATGTAATTTATGATGGCTGCATTTCATTTAGGAGTTCTCTGCTATGCTTCTTCACTGGCATGGCTTACTGGGCTACTTAAATGGAATGAAGCCATGGATTGTTATACCTGTGCTTTTCCTGCTATGACAAGTGTGAATGTAAGAATTTATTTGGGCGTACAGGTGTGAGTGACTCTGGATTCTGATAACTGGGTTGGCCAGATACACAGATCCACTGAGCTCCCACTCAAACAAATATTTTTGAATCTTTTATTTCTCCTCTCCCTTTCCCATTAGCAAAAAGCAGTGTACAAAACATTCAGAAAGCAGCTTCTAATTTTAGCCAGCAGCAGGTCATATCAGCTGTTGCTAATTAACGTTAATTCTGTGAGTAAATTGATGACAGACCAAAATTAAACTTGGCTCTCGCTGGATTTGTGTGTGCTCTCTGCAGCCGGTGTCTGTACTCTGCCAAAGATTGTTTATGAGGTAAAGAAGCATCATTCTGTAACACCTCTGTACAATCGCATTGTGATTTTGTTAGCAGCCTCTACGCTGTCTGAAAAGGGATGCATTTGTCTTTGTTGTCTCAGTACATCCTATAATTTGGAATTCTTTAGTAATATCTTAAATAAACTTGTACCTGCATCTTCTGCACGGTTTAATATTTAATAAAAATGCACTGTATATAGGAATTTAAAAATGAATTAATGTTATTGCTCAAAAAAAAGAAAGAAAGAAAAAAAAACTGTGCCCCTAAATTTTTGTCCGTGCCCCTAAAAATAAATGTAAGCGTAGAGCCCTGTATTCTGTAATTGTACCAAAGCTGCCAGCAACCCAGTGTGGATTTGTCAGCACATTGCAGGCACCTTAGTTGCAAGATGGCCCCAGAAAGTTGACAAGAAGTCAAAATCAAAAACGCTTTTATCTGGATGTTTTTGCTTCATTTCTAGCTCTTCTTTTTTCAGTCTGTTACACCCCTAAGAGACTCTATTGTTCCTCTGTTTACATGTTTTGTATTGTTTTGGGGGAGTTTAAGTCATAGAAAAAAGAAAAAAAAAGACAATCTGGCACTACTTATTCATTCCCAAAGGCTTTGACAATGCATCCTGCATAATTATGTGAATTCACCCCAGGGTCAACTTTAAATTCTGGCACCAATTGACAGATTTTTAAGTTCCAATTCTGGCCAGATAGACGGAGGAGGGGGGAATGCCTGGGAATTTATTTTTTTGCGTCAAGGGATTTCAAAGGACAGAACCACCAGGGCAAAATTACATTCCACAGCCGGCTGCCAACTTGGCAAAGCCCAAAGTGAGTCAGACTTAGAACAGACCAGGGGGTGTACATGCTTCATTTCACAAAGAATTAGGATGACCACGGGGCTGTGTGGTATGCGTCTGTCTTTTTGACAACCTGTTGGGGCTTTGTTTCTGTTATGCAGAGAACATTTGTTAAAGGGTTCATTCTTGCTGGCAAGGACCCGTTTGCTCACAGGGCTAGTCTATTTTTTCCTCTCTTTTGCCCATGAATCGCTTGCGTGCCATCATGATAGATGCAACCAGGCGAGCTCATTCAGAAACTTAACTGTTTAAGCAATTATCGCAAAACTGTTGTAAATTGGTGAACAAACAAAACCTGGGTTTAAAATTAAGCGCTTACCCAGAAAGCATTAGGCAGATGTAAGGCTACTTGCTTGTTGTTGTTAGTTGTAACTATTAACAAAAGTACAATAAAGACCAAATTAAACAGAGAAGAGTTAGGCGGAGAAAGTAAGACACACAGCTTACACCTCTGTGTGCATTCAGCAACCATTGTACTTTAATTAAGCTGAATGTTCAAACACCCAACAACAATAATGGCAAAAATGCCTGCGCTAAGATACGTCACTGGGAAGTACAAAGAAAGACTGATGAGGTCAGACAATCACGATCTGCTCTCCTTTTCAAATGTCACACTATTTGAGATCAGATTTTGAGCAGGAGAGTTGATTTGTGAGTTATTAGTGTTCAGTAAGATAATCAGTTATCTTACGAGAAATGTGGCTCTGACCCATGCTTGAGAGACCTCTAGTTCTAAGCTAATTTAGCCTGGCACATAACAATAAAGTAGCTTTCACAGAGACCGGCAGAGAGACATCTCAGATACGAACAAGAAATGTATTCCCCTTGCTGTAAATACAACACATGGGCGCGCTGATAAGCGATATATCCTGAGCTTCGCTAAACATTTAAGGCTGATGAACAGTAACGTTAACCACTCTCAACAGCATGTACTGGCACTCCCCAAACACACCACTCTCGTAACGTTGCAGCACAGGTACCCACACAGCAACTCTCAAAAGGTTAGCTCTGACTACCAGCACTGCAGGCATGCACGTCATTGCCCATGCTTGTACTAAGTGGTTACTTTCAGTCCCCATCTCACACAGACATTTGTCCCCACATATCGTCAATCCTCGCTTTGATTTTTTAAATATGTTGGAAGTGAAAATCCTAGCACAAATATAGGATAGGAAGCCAGCCACAAATGTATTTAAAAAATGCCAACTAGCCCTGTCTATTACCACCTAAACGATTACTGCTACCTCTGTCACTTTATAAACTTTTGTTTCTATAGGCATGAGCCACAATAGAATTCTATGAATTCCATGTAGTAAGAGTAACTGTTTCTGAGTGGATCCAAAGACCTCTACTCTGTATACAGTGCCTTCAATTTAGTGATCCCTGTGGTGGCCACACTGGTCCCCTCACCTCTTGGGCAAGAGCTGTTTACTGTGCTGTATTTCTGAACACAAACATGGCACAACAAAATTAAACACAGATGGTCAGCAACACAATCCTATATTTAATATCTAATTGCTGTGTTGCAAACCCAGCTGCTTAGCACATTAGTGGGTATAAGCATTTGATTTTTCCAAAAAAATATTATACAAATGGAGTCAGTCATCTTAAACTGATTTTAATGATTCCACTGACTTTAAAAGAAAGTCCAGAAAAAAAGTTGGGGGAAAAAAGGGCTGTTTTATTATTTTTAAAATGTGACATTCAACTCGATTTCGGCATCAAGCTAGGTTTTTTTGTTTTTTGTTTTCACTTTTAAATTTAAAAATATTTATTTTTGTTTCAAACTGATAACCAAACACTTCAGCTAATCTATGAATATATCCCCCTGCAGTTAGATAAGGTTAATAGTCATATATTAAAACTAGCAGTACTAGTACTAGTGCTAGCAGCACTAGAGTGTTTTCCTAAGTTAACTAGCTCTTTAGCTAGTTAACTATGAAAGCATTTCGGACCTGAGTTAACATTTAAAGATATGTCACAAACTTTAAGTTGAGTGTAGTCATGAACACATACATAACGCTAGACCTACTAGTTTGACGTTTAAAATGTCAGCAATTATGAGACATTTTGCTAACATTACTGTAACATTTATTATGTGACAACACTGGCGTCTTACTTTACGGCAGAAACGTTAAAGAATCAGTAACTTACCCGCTATCCTGTCTTCCTGTAAGCTAGTTGTGAAGGCATTTGTAGGTCGAAAAATGTCTACTGATGAGGGCATTTTCGTTGGAAGCACGCACTTTACTGATTAAATCCTAACCAAGATATAAATGTCTGAAATAATGGTGGAAGAATTTAGTTAATTGCTAGTTTTAGAAACGTTCGTCGCCCATCTAAAACGCCATTTCATCGGATTGACAAATGACTTGACCAATGGCGTTTACTATCACCGCGCTAGGTAAACGCCCAGAGGAAAATCAAACCAATCCGCATCTTTCCACTTTCTTAATTCGATCAGCCAATCAGAACAGCGCATCTCTACCTGATAACCACGTGTATTTTATTGACAGCTAAAGTCACCCAGTAGTAAATCTGCAGCTTTATAAACGTAAACAATTTTCAGGGTCATGAAAGTGATTATTTATTACTTTTAGATTGGTTTGGCGACATCTTTTGCACATATTTGGCACAGCATTCACTTAAATCATATTTGAGCTTTTAACCTAACATTTGGTACAGTCTTCATAGACGTGATGGAGGACAGATCCTGTGAATTTGAGCCTGATTGCCCATATTATGACTGATGTAGCCTATTGTATTTGAAAAAAATAGATGAAATGGGAAAAGACAAGAAAATGTCTTTGTTTTTGTGTGTGTATACACCTTGAAGTAACAGAGTGCTTTACAATGATCCCATGAACACGCTGATGCACACTGATGTTCTTCATGGTGTTGGAATTATAAACAGTTTTAATAGGTTAAAATGCACAAGCTGACGTATCCCATGCCACAAGTCATAGCATAGGAGATATCAAGAAGGGAGTGCACTGTTTCACAGAAGTTAAACTGTACTAAATTTGACAACAAATGTGTTTTGTCAGACTATTTTTATTTACTTCATTTATGAGAGTGTGGTGGTCATGGCCTCAGGGGGAAGCAGTACAGTGTGTGTTGCACATGATATTTACCATGGAGTGCGATTCCTGGGAGGAGGTACGTAACATGCTGGCTGTATCCACGCTGCCTCGCCTGCTGCTCTTGTGCCCTTCAGCCAGCCAGCACCCTGAGGTTCCCAGCAGAGCGGCCACAACCACAGCCCAAACACCCAGGCTGCCCATGAGTGTCTACCTGGGTGGAAAAGTAAAAAAAACAATGCACACAAAGTCCTTAGATTCACTCTGTTGTACACACTGCAGTTTCCAAAAATAAAACTTGCTACACAGCGCTATAGTAAGGGGAATGGAACAATTTACTGGTCTATAGTGTACAGTATCTGAGTAGTATAACACTGAGACATAATCTTCTTCATTTGTTCTGTTATCAATATGATTAAATGAACCATGTCAAAGTTGTGTATTATTATGTACCTTTTACAGTAAATCTTCACACCTCATTTGTGATTTTAATCTCCCATAATCCTATTTCTAACACTTTCCAAGCAAGCAAAATGACAAAAAATGATTGTGTTCTCCACTGAAAAGATAATGACAGAGAACTGCTGAAATCATGTTCAAATAAACGCATTATGTGTTTAGGAGTATGTGTCATTGTAAGCATTGTAATGAACAGAATTTGTTGCAAAAAGGTCTGCATGATAAGTGGGATGGAGCAGAGCAAATTTTTCCAAAACAGAGTGTTCAGAGAGCCTTATTTCACTCTCTATTTCCAGGCATGACATGACAAGAGGAGATGTCTTGGCCCAAAGAAGGCAAATATGGCCAGGCTAAAATATGATACCAACAACTCAATAACTCTGTGTTAAAAGCATTTTAATAAGATTCATATATACAGTGCACGTGAGACAAATACTTGAAATGATGGTCATGAATGCACACAGTTACACACAATGGAACAAATCCTGTACACTTTATGCACACACACACGCACATGAACACACAGCATAATACAGTTATGTAAACATCAAAGCCCACACTGATGGGGATAATTATCTGTATTACAAAGGACACAGAGAATCTTTTGATGTCAAAAAAGAGACAACCCTCTGAAGTTGTAAATGGTGGAGTGTGGCATGGAAGCTTAAAATATGAACTCAGAAGATCAATTTCACTGCTGTGACATATACACATGTATTCACTCACACACTCACACACACACATACATACAAAAACACAAACACACACATAGGAAAACACAAACCTTCAGCAAAAAATACACAAAGCATCCTGTCTGTTCTGGTGTGCGACACTGAAGTAGCTGCGCCTAAACATTTTTTTTTTTCAAATAATGACTAGTTTCTTTGGCAAATTAGATAAATAAAAATGGCAAGCAGGCATTTCATGATTAAAGGTTGGAATGTGTTTTAAATGGTAGGAACTAACCTCAAGTGAATGAACTGGACAGCTATTGATTTCAACTGGATCACCAAATAATGTAATAATAATAATAATAGTACGACCTTACATTAAAATGCGATCCAGTACACCAAGAACACAATCACAACAAAAATGAACACTATCAGCTATACCGAGGTAGTATTTATTGTACTGGCTTTGTATTGCATTGCACTGGTGTTTCTGTTATTGTGTCCACCCCCTGGTCTAATGCCCTCCAGAATAACTTTGCATTTTGCACTGATGAGAAATATTTATTGGTCCCCGTCAAATCACTGACTTCTTGTCTGGTCTCATCAGCTGATGCAGGTCTTTATTGTTGTACTGTTTGACACAGCAGTTTGTTATGTATGTTATTGTACTTTCAGGTAATGTGTTTATTGTTTTTACTGTGGTCTTATACTTTATTATGTGACTTTATTGTGTGTTTTACTGCAGCCCCAGTCGGAGAACAAATTTCCCTTAGGGGGCCATAATGTTTGCAATTGAACTGAAACAAGGGCACAAAAACACATGATGCATCTCAAACAGTGCAGGTGTTTATGGTGTTAAAGTCTGCAGCAGCTCTTCACTAGAATACTGAATTCACCTTGACCTCTAATGCCCTGGTCCTGCGAGCTGAAATTTCATTCTCTGCTTTACATATCAATTTTTGCTTTTTGCAATAAATAAACAAACAAATCTTTCGAAACATTTTATCAAAATTAATTTTCACTTTGTTCTGGTTTTGCCTTGTCCGTTGACTAATGACTAATTCAATCATCTCTGCACTGCAGGAACAGTAAAAAAAGCAAGCTAACACTAACCACCAGTAGTATAAAAATCCTTGTCTTAAGTAAAAGTAGCAAAACCACAATGTAAAAACACTCAATTAAATTCTCTTCTTAAAGTCTTGCATTCACAATTTTACTTAAGTAAAGTGTTTTACTTTTACTTAAAGCTGCATTAATTCTTTTTTGTCACTTTGGGCAGCGTAACAAGCTGTAAACACTTTACACAACATATCATATCATAAAATTGACACTGAAGATATGGTGAACATGTTAGCAAACAGTTGCCTATTTACACAGCAGGAGATAGGCCTATGGAGCAACATTCACATCGTTCATCATTCAAAATTTACATAAAGCATGAAAAGCAACAGTACATGCAAGAAGAAATGCCCCTGTCAGTGTTAGAGTATGATACTATATTCTATTTACTGTATAACAATGCATCATATGCTCATTATATGTGTGACAAAATCTCAGCTCAAACATTCCACTTACTGAGCTTTCAACTGTATCTTTTTCAGCAAATGAAGCTGGCTGAAGTGTCAGACTGTGAGATGTGGTTGAAAGCTCAGGAAAAAAAGCTAGTAAGTGGACTTTTGAGTTGAGATTATTTAGTCACACAATTCCAATTGGTCAAGAATGAACTTCTGTTCCCCAGATGCTCATTATAGGTAAATCATTATCTGCAAAGTAACTAGTAACGAGGTGTCAAATCTTGTGAACAAAGTGGTGTAAAAAGTACAATATTTGCCTCTGACATGTGGTGTACAAAGTGGCATAAAACTGAAATACTCAAGTATTCCAGAAATGTACATAAATATAGTATTAGACCATACACAAAATCACATAAATCCTGTCAGTGTAAACATCACTTGACAAGGAACCACCAGCATCATTCAGCTAGCTATCCCAAGGCTAATGTGCCCTCACAGATGAGAGATCACCCTTGTGAAATTAAACACCAAATGAGATCTGCCAGTCACTGTCTTAATGTGCTGCCTGGCCCCCCTGGCATTGACCCACACACATACATGTGTGCACACGAACACACACACACACACACACACACACAAACAGAGCCCTGGTGGTGTGGAATGAATGGTCCATTTTGAAATTCATCAGGAGGGAGAAAGTCTATGAGGAAGCCATTATTTGACCAGCATATTAAAAAGCTTAAAGAGACAGACTCTTTAAAACCAGTGCACCCTTTGGCAGCTTTGCTCAGATCCGACTTGTTCAGTGAGGGACCTGCATTATAAACAGACTCAGTGTGCTGAAAGTTAAATACCAGCTACTCACATCCCAGCTACCTTCTCTCCATATCTCTCATTTTTCATGTTTCTTTCTTCAGAGCTTCCCATTTTCGGGACACCAAAGTATTGTTAGGGACCTCAAGTGTCCTGTAGCTGAGCTGCCTGCAGTCGGCCCATCTCCTTTTATAATCACTTACTCTCTGGAAGGAAACCTCATATTCATTTACTTCATATGCGTTGCAGAGAAATTGGTTCAAAGGCTTTTTTAAATTATGAATGGAACCAGTCAGTTATTAGTTGAGTCACAAATTTGTAATAATAAATTTAAAATGAAAGGTGAAAAATGAAAAAAAAATGGTGAGAATACAAGACAAGTGGGGATGAACTACTCATCTCATACAGTACTGCAATGCATTTTTGCACGGACCAAGGAGTCTAGTCAAGTTTGGAAGTTTGAAGAACGATTACAGTAACCAATATCTGTCTCAATGTACATATGGGCATGTGAGTATTGTATGAAGATGGTTTGTTGTGTCCAATAAGGAATGATAAATGAAAAACTACTGAACCAGATTTCGAGTTCCATTAGCTGTTTGGGATGCTGACAGTCCAGGAACTGATGCTTTTTTTTCTCTTACTACTATAACACTGAAGGGAATAGTCAGCTAAATGCCTATAATATGCAGTGCTCAGGTACAGTAAGGAGCCATCTGCTCGGCGTCACTTTAAAAAAAAAAAAAGGCGTCGAGAGGAAGGCGACATCTCCCGTGCCTTTGAGACGCATCAGCTTCATTCAGCCAGGAGCTGCTTTTTTCTAGGTCGAGGTAAAATATTTATTTTCACCCGCTGCTTAATTTTGAAGGGCTGCAAAGATTATTTAATGAATGCATGGATTGACAAGTGGGAAACACACACACAAACATAAGAGAAGATCATTGCTCCCTGCAAGTATGGTCTTATGAGGCCGATATGGGATTGTTAAAGCTGTCACAGGTCTAAGAACTGCATGGGAACATTTGAACAGTTTAAGATCAATGTTGCTCAATACATAGTAATGTATTAGTGGCTTTTTGAATCTGGTTTTAAGTGGCTAAATGCAGTTTTTCACCATCAGGACTCACAGTTCGCTTTAGATTAAATCTGGTGTCTCAGCTAAAAATAGAGATATAGTATTTATGCAAATGTTTCCTTACTGCTCAAAGTCACCTTGTATTATGTGGCTGACCAAACAATACACAACAAAAAACTCAATGTTTGAGTTTATCCCGATATTCTTTTAAAGTGTTTCATTTTTAACCAAACTCATACAACTCATATCCACCTACCTTTTGTCACAGTCATATGACCTACACCCAGCAGTTTTCTCAGTATAAAAAACGCCTCGAAAATTGCTTTTAACTAGGTTGACAGATTACAGAGTACCACACACGAGTTGGTGAACTTGAATCTGAAGTTCCTTTCAAGAAAATATGATTACACACATTACACACCAATTTGGGCTAAATTAGAACCAATTTTGTTCCTCAGCGTGACTAGCTACAAAACATCTGGCTCTGCTGTGAAGAGAACATACAACATGTCAGGCTGCAGCTAATGGTGATATGTGTCGGCAATATCATGTATGGATCCTAGAGAGCATAATGTTATTCAGCAGTGATGTTGACTAATGTATCTTGCTTCTTTTGTGGCAGGCATTTTCTCATTTACAATTTTCATTGTTTTTCTAGGGTGTAGATCAAATCATCTATTGATCAAACTGACCCTAATCTATCAGCAAGACTCCCCTAAGACAAGAATGTAGGTGGGATTTGGCCTTACAACACAGTCACTACCTTTAGATAGCATTTGTCATGTCCTAAATCCTCACCTATTACTATAAAGTATACACAATATACTACTCTTACACTATATAACAATCTTTATAGTATGCTGTTTTGGTAGTTAGTCTACAAAGTCCCAGTAGGGAGGACATCAGGGTGCATGGATGGGTCAACAAAACATTGGACTTTAACACAGGAGACTGCTATTTGCTTCCTGTTTTCAACTAATAGTCAACAGTGTTTTTTTTTAAGCATGACCATAACTTTAACCAAGTATTCATTATTGTAACCATCATGATGAAGCTCCCCTAACCTTAATGAAGTTGTCATTTCAACCCAGACCACAACCTTAAAGTACTTATTTAACCCAAACCTAATCAAGTCCTTTTTGTGCCTAAACCTAACCAAACCTCAACCACAGTGTTGTCACATTAGTAACCTTAGCGGTTCTCAGATTGCTTTACAGATTGGTCTCATTCACCCATTCACACACCAATGGCGATGGAGCTGCCATGCAAGGTGGACAGGAGGAGTTGGGGATCAAACTGCCAAACCTCGGATTAATGGACGACCTGCTCTACCTACTGAGCCACAGCCACCCTTAATAATAGTGATTTGTAACAATTTGGAAGGCACAGACAAATGATTTTGTCCTGACTGATAGAGGCATCAGATCAGAAAACACTTCTATGTGTTGTTACAGAGTGCACAGGCAAACAACTTTTTTTGTCGTTTAATTTGAAGGACTTGTTGAGTTATAGTGAGTCAGAACAACATGTTGATTACGATCAATGGGTTAGTGACCCTTAATCTATGATATTCCAAAATCAGATCAGAAGATTTGGGACAAAGTTGTAAAACGAAACCATGATTTTACTGAGTACAGTATAATTCACAACATTGAATCAATATGACCTAGCTAAAATCTGACTAAACTAGCCTGACTAAAAGGACGTTTTTTGTCAAGAGAGAAAGTCTTCAACTAAAAACTGGCATGTAAATGAACACTGCATGCAGACTAACAACCTCTCTGTCTCTCTTTGTAATGGCAGCAGGGGAAGGCCTCTAGCTGAGCTCTGAGACAAATTCAAGTGATCAGGCTGAGCTCTCCTTCCTGCTCTCTCTCCCAGATCTGCGCTCCAGGTAGGTTTGCTGTCACAGTTACAAATGACACATGCAGTTCCAGTACGACAATCAGTCCCCACTCAGCAGGCTTCCTCCCTGCAAGTTGCTGAGTATTTAAAAAGACTACAAAGCAAGGCGGTGAACACTGAACACCACATGCTGAAACTGGAAGGTTTGTAGTTCACCACCCTAAAGTAAAATCTTTTGCATATGAAGCATTGTATTGAGCTAATTTTACTTCCATGCTGCATACATTTTTTGTATGCTGTATTTTTACATTTGAGAAAATATTCCTCAATTAATGGGAAGAGCAATGTTTTTGAAAGAGTTATGTATTTTGTGAGCTTGGTTAACCTGCAACCCTTTGAAAGTAGAAAGTAAAGATTTTCTGCCGTCAATCATTTTGTGAAAATAAGTGCCAGTTTTTTCCCAAATGGTGCATGCCCCATTTTGGAACAAACCTCTCTACATGCTGTTACTCTGAGTGCTGCCTCAAACTGATGCTCCTATTCAGTAAAATCTCTGCAATCATCCTGCGTCTGCCGGCCTATCTGCCTGCACTTAGGTCTCAAACAGCCCCATCCTCAGACAGATGTCTGTGTAGCATGAAATAGAGCCACCAAGGGGGGATCGCCTTTGCCCAAAACGCTTTCACGTCGCTTTGATGCGGCAGCGACTCATTCGTCTGTATATCATTCTTGTTCCTGTGTGTTTGGGGAAGATACTGAAGAGACCAGGGGTGTCAATCTGTCTGTCAGCCATGCATCAGGATCACACGCTCTAACCCTAGTTATCTTCTAGACACTCCAGGTGAACAGGATACGTATCATTTCAGGTTTTTTACCCTTTTATTTATTTTTTTCATGACATGAAATGTGGTAAATCTCAGGATGCTCTGGAGTAGTGTTTCCCAAAGAGGATTTATACAGCACAGTAGCCTGGAAAGATAAGGTTATGAACTTTCATTCACAGTAATGTAAAATACTTATAAGCACTGCCTCCTGGAAAGGAGACAGGGGGTTGATAGCACACCAGTTAAAAGCTGACAGGCCTTATCCGACCATGATCCAGACAGCTCACAGTTAAAAAGATTTTACTCCGACAAGTTGGAACTAATTAAGAAAGAAAAGATCTAATTAATGATGACTGTTAGCAGTTGGAACAAGAAAGGGAATATCCAGCCTTCATCAGTATGGTAAGGTTTATTTCAGGATTCCTCCTGTTCAGTTCCTGAAACTGGCCCACAGGTTCAAACCCACTTTGTTGATCTTACAGCAACCGCCAGTGACAACATGCATGAAACAACTGTCAAAAATGGCATTCCCTTTATTTATCTATACCAGTGTTTTGGCACATTTCAGCTCCTTAAAGCCGGACTAATCAATACTTTCATATTAACAATGGATGAATGTGTAATGTGAAAGGTGTCCCTTGTGTTATATTGTACATTTTCACCCGTCTGCAGTCCCCTTCAGTCCTACAGAGCCCTTTAGAGTCTTTCAGCTCATTGTTTTGGTTTTATAGCCCAGAACTTTGCTGTGTTTGGCTCTCCTCATCCTCTTTTTCTGCAAACACTGGCATGGTCTTTTTATTTAAACAGTATGCAGGGAATTGGGTGAAAAGAAAAAGAAATCTCAAAAAATTAAGATAACAGTGAGAAAAATCTGGCAATTTAAAGAGGAAAAATGACACATTAAAACTCTAACACCAGACATGAGCCAGATGGACACACACAAAGACTAGGAAACAGCAAACAGCAGAGCACATAATGTGAGCAACAACAAAGATGCCATTAAAGCAATTAAAACATGTGACAAAAAACATAAGGCAGCAGTGCCTTTTCTAAGGCACTGCTGCCATTAAGAAAAGTTAATGTATTTGTTTTGCAGAGAAGCAACTGCACATGTGCCTGTTCAGAATGTGGTAAAATGTACCCTTAGAGAGAAAAAGAATGTGTCGGCTTCATAAAAAAGGCACAGGGACCTTGGAAAGAACACAATGCAGGTTGTGATGCTTGAGCAAGACCAGAGATCCTTATCAGCTTGACTTCTTCTGCATTACCTCAGAATTAATTATTGTCTGACACTCTCTGTTTGTCACTTTCTGTCTCTATAGTAGAGACAGAGCTTCAGGCTGTTAGGTAGTAATAAGACCCTATCTCGAGACTGGAGACAGAAAGAATATGAGGCTCCTTCTTTCTGTCTAATACACTATTCTCTTCCTCTCCCTCTTCACCTTTCTTACTCACTGATATTGACTTTTTTCTCTGACAAGTTTCCGTGACCAGATCGGCAGCCCTTGGGTGTTAAAGCCCACATCCTGCATGTCAGGTGTGACTGAAAGACACACAAGCAACAACCTGACTTGTTAAATCCAGAAATCCCCCGCAGGCTGTATGACATGGCTGGAAGAGCGAAAAGGATATCAGGAGGATCTGCAGTGCCACAACAGGGTGGTAAATGCTTACTGGCTGCTGGCTACAAGAAAACTCCAGACTTTCAGTAGCTAGCTATTAAGATAATAAGGTTCACAGGGGGGTTTGTTTGTCGTAGCGTTTGCTTCGTTGACAGGCTCTCACACTCAGACCTTGGTGGTTGCCATGTTTGTCCTACTGCAGCTCCAAAACTTCACATTGATTCAGAAATGTGATTTTCTAGTTCAAAATAACAGCAAAGATGTTTGCTTGTGACTTCATTACAGAACTCCTGAAAACGTTTGCTCAGTTTGTTCCAAAAGAACAGAAAACAACAGAAAAACCAACACTGTGGCATAGAGTAAAATGTAGTGTAGAGACAGGCAATTACTGATATCACTATTTTAAAAAAAAGTGGCATTGATTGCTTACGTTGCCTAAGCATCTGATCCATTTCAGTCAGGATGAGCAATGCAAATAAGGCCACGTGTCATGTGGTCACAAGATTATTTGGCCATTGAAAACATGTCGGGTCATTAGACCTTTGTTAGATAATGCTTTAAATATCAAGTTAAAGACTTGAGCATGGGAGTTTATTCTTGACCTTGGGAGCAGTATGTGTGACAAAATAATCTCAACTTAAAAGGTTCACTTAGCTCTTTCAGAGCTTTCAACCACTTGTCACAGTCTTTATCAGAGCTGATCAGAACTAAATTTAATAGATTGTTGCTTATTCCTGTAGATTCACTGCCTCTCATCTGTATCTCATCCTCTCCTTTTGCCTTAGCAACAAACAATTTTACTTAGAAAGGACGCTGATCACTAATGATTGGTGATTCACCTCACTTTCTACACTTGATGTGTTGAATGTTTTCGGTGAACAGGGGAAATTAGACAATGGGTCATGTACTAAAATGGGTGAAGTAACATTTCAAGACAACCTTGAATCACACCACTTTTACAAATGTGATATGACAAAACAACTTTAAGCAAAAGAACCACCACTTGTGGCAGTTTTAAGCAGTGGAGTGAGGAACGACTGCATAAAAAGGGACAGGCAGATGGCTGACTAAATTCACTGCAGAAAACAGATATGCCAGGTGACCTTTCCGTAACCCCTCTACACATTTCTCCCTCTCTGCTGACTCTTTCGTCAGTTTCCTCCATTCAAGCAGAGGAGGCAGGCACTATTTACTCAGAGCTCCGCTACTGATGCTCTGAGCTCAGCTGCTGTGTTCATATGGGATGCAGCGCTAAAGGTCATTTCTAGAAGTTCAACATTAGTGATCGGAATTTCAAGTGAACCGAGTTGCCCACATTTTGTGGTCCTGCACTCTACAGGGAGTACAGAGGACTTTATCAGGTGAGCCAACGGGCACAGTAATGAGTCTCTGGAATAAAAAGGATACAGAATCTAATGGTGGAAGTTACTGGTCGTCTTCAGTTTCAGTGTCATTCATATTAAGTGCCTGTCATTGTCATAGGCCTCACGTTAATCATGTTATATGTCTCTGGGTATTCGTGTGTGTGAGTGTCTGTGTGCCCCTACTAAACCCATGAGAAAGAATTTCATCAGTTCAATTTTAAACTAATCTCGTCAGCTCCATCAGAGTGTATGGTGAAAGCGCCAGCCCATAAGAGCGTGACTCACCATCTGTAATGCATTTTTACCTTTGTTTTGGAATACGGCTCATTATATCTCTTTGGGAAATTTGCAAAGCCAAACAAATCAAAGTCACTGGGTGTAAAACAAAAAAAAAAGAAGGGAAGGAAGTGGGTTTGGTTTACCTGAGGGGATAGCTCTGTTGTGTGGAAATAAATCCTGCTCCTGATTAGACAAGCTCTGCATGGGTTCAGGCGACGTGATGCCAAGGATTTAAACTGTTCACGAGTGGGGCATTATGAACATTTTACGTTATTATATTTAAATGCTATATGGAATTGTCATCCAGGGCTCTTTATGTGTGAATTGTTTAGAGTCTGCAGTGCCTACCTTGAATTTATAACAAAGGACTGAGTCATATCTACTCTGTGTATAGGAGAAAAAAAGAACCACTGTTGCGCAAATGATTGACTATTTGCATGTGTATACTCCACCTGAAACTCCAAATATCTACCACAGTAATAATCCTTTCTAGCATTAAAGATTTTCAGTAACAAGCACTTTTTGGTTTGACATCTGGTCTGTGTGTGCAAAACACAAGACGATTCCCTTGAAACTGGCACAGGAAACAATTTTCCCAACGACTATTTGCAATGAAATGCTTGTACAGAAACAGCAGTTGGAATCATCAAAATCCTACTCTGTCCTGCAGCCCATTTCCTCTCTAATAGACCCTTCTGTTTTACAGTATGTTGATACTGTAAAACAGAACTTTAATCTTTCATCTACCTTGCTGGACTTTTGTTTGCAAACTTTAGAAAAATCTTTGAAATTACAAAACAACTTTAAAATCGTCCTTTTCATTTGGACCAACACTGCAGCAGGAATGCAGCAACAAAGCAGTTGCATGTTAGATATCTCTGATAGCTATATGTGTTGCTTGCTCTTGTTTTGTATTGAAGAAGGAAAGTAGGCAGTGAATCTTTTTTCTGCATCTATCTCCAGCGCTCCGTCTTTTTTTAGAGTTTAGCATCTGTGAGCAGCAGGGAAGTCAAGTGGGAAGAGCGACTGTGCTTTTACTAAAACGACCTGTTTTCAGACTCTCATGTCAGCAAGCAATCACTTCGCTGAAATGTTCTGGAGCAAGACACTGAACTCTAACCTGCTGTTCTGTCGCTGAGTCTGACCTCTGACCTTTCAGAAGCTAGACAAAGATTATTAAATTGATTTCAAACCACACTGGGAGGTACGGTTACATTGTATGTTTTGCACACTCTTTGTTTGCTTTCTTAATGTACAAACTGTATCTGCAATAATCAAGCATCAACACCGCTTGAAACTCAAAATCCACTCATCTCTTGTGAACTTAACTACAAAACAACAGGAGTACTGATACTATTTAACAGTTTATTAACAGAGAGGGAACGATGACTACAGCTTATATTTTGCCAGGGTCACTCAAAAGATCAATAACATGCTTAAGTTGATATATTTAAATCCAGTCTGGAGACATAGTTAAATAGATTTCTACACTAAGAATATCATGCAAGACCTGTGGAAGCGTCTGAAAATGCTTCCTCAGTCTGGTTACACAACAGGAGATAAGACCTTTATTGCCATCCATGAAATTTCTGCTTTATCCAACTAACATGCATGACATACTGCACACATACATTTATGCACATACGCCGCTTCAAGCTGGTTCTGGCTTTTGCAAGGTTTAAGTGCTTAGCAGGGAGAGAGCACTCCAGAAGCCTTATTTAACTCTAATGACTGGAATGTTACAGTGAAGATTTTTTTTGCATGTGTGTGTGTGTGTGTGTGTGTGTGTGTGTGTGTGTGTGTGTGTGTGTGTGTGTGTGCATACGCCAATGTGGCATTATGCTAGTGTGTCTTCAGTGTCAATCTGTAAGTGTGTGAGTCATCCCACTATTAGGCTGTCTCTGAAGCACAACAAGCAGCCATAATCTGCTGGACACCGCGCTATAATGGCTCTCTGCGAGACAGCTAATAAGTTACACACCAGATTGCAAAGTGCAATAAGCCCGACTGAGACACTATTCTGGGCTACATCATTATTTCTCACCCCGTTGACTGTGACCCCAGGGTGGGCTGCAGAACTGCTCTGACAGGGTTCAGGATTTAGAAAAGCCAGAAAACTGACAGAGCCACCATGACCCCTTGTCTATATGTATTTTGGTATTGTGCTAATGTAATGCTCTTATCCTGTTTTTAACCATATTTAAATTATAGTCAAGTAAACTCAGTGGTGGTTAGAAGTGACTTCACCCCTGTTCTATCACCTTTTTAAATGGTATTATATTCTTTCACAGCTTTACAAAGTCAGCTATGAGAAAGACAATAATTGAATAACTGTTGAATCCAATATAAATGAATCCATGAACACAACACCACACAACTTTTAGTGTCTACATACTTGCTTGTTTATTTCCCCCTGCATAGAATGACTAGGCTAATATCTAACGGTTACTGTTACTGTAAATTACCAGAGCCCCCAGTGCATACAGATCCAGCTGAGAACCGCTGCCATTAATATTTTCTTTCAGGAGCAGGGCAAGATATTGCTCCAGGTCTCTGCATGTGCGGGTGTTGTATGTATGTGTGTGAGACTACGTGCCTGAGTTGAGAGTTGGAGGAGCTGTTGGCCCGCATAAAGCTGAAGGGCTGGGGTTTACAACCAGTTTTTCACAGATAGCACAGTGATGAATGGCCACAATTCTGTTGTTGGATGTTGCCTCCATATCTGGTTCCAGGTAGAGAGGAAATCCAACAAACCCAGAAAGAGGCTGGAGCGCGAGGGGAAAGCAAAGAGTGGAGTAGGGGAGCAAGAGGCTGGAGCGTTTTCAGCACCATGGAGAGCTCCGGCGCAATATACCCTGTATCAGGGCAGCGACCAATCCTCATTTCCCACTCCGCTGGCCGTCACGGAGGCTTTGCTGCCGCTGTGCCAGCTCTCTGGTGACACTGATAGGATTTTCCCATGAGAGAGCGCCGAAGCAGCTCATTTAACACAATCAGACAAGAAAATCTCGTCTTGTTTAGAATCCCCCCCCCCATTCTTGAGAGTTTTTGCATGCTGGTGAGTAGACGAGGGGTGTATGTGCTTTTTAAGACACTGATCGTTAAAAGATGAAGTCTTCCCAGCGTCCTGCCAAAGAAATTGGCTGACTGCATGAGGACCGGGTGAGGAGGGGTGGGAGGCGTGGGGTGTTGGGACCGGGAATCCATGTCAGAGAGCCCAGCAAGGGATGTGCGTGTCTCACTATGTTATCATTTCAGTCCCTCTGCTGCTTGAGCAAAGCTGGCGCATCCGGACAGATGAGTCCTACTGAAGCCATTTATCAAACACTGCCCTGTTGTTTTCGACCAGGTAGAGCCTCTGCACGGTTATATGAGGTTACCAAAGCTGGCATCTGGTCATATTGAATGATTAATCACACCCCGTGTTGCGCCAGACAATAGGCAACATACCAGGCAGTGTAGTTAAACACTGTCACAGACTGTCATTGACATCGCCCTGCGCTATGATGCTGCACCTCACACATATCTTTCTGGCTCTAAATTCTCTCTATTATTGATGCCTTTCTCCTCAGCTACTTCCAAACTAGTCCAAAATTAAAGCACGTCACTGCCATCCCCTTCACAGTTTCCATTCATTCACACTCCTAATGCAAATAGTGAGGGATAAAGCAGCGTCACGCACCCAAAACAACCAAACTTAAAATACAAACAAAATAAAATACGCCTTTCAGCAACCTTGAAGCCCTTATCCCGCATTAGTAAACACAGCTCCCACCTTACCTGTGGTATTCCGAGGCAAGAAAGAAAGGAAATTTGAGCAAATATGCCACAGATTTCCTCGCAGCGACGCGTCCAAACTGCGCTCTTTTAGTTCCACTCCTTTCCTCCCGCTCGGCAGGGTTTGAAGGGTTCAGATTAATTACGGGCTGGTGTATCAGTAGCAACTGCGTTAGTAGCGGCGGGTAGCGCGTCCCAACTCTCAGCAGCGACTTGCCATCCTTCGGCTCCTCCGGCTGGTTTCCTGTCAGCGCTCCGCTTCTGCTCTGCCCTATTTCAACTCCTCTCACTCCGCTCGCCTCCTGACGTCAGCCGCTGCACGCCAAATGCGGTGAGGCTGCAACTGCAGATTCATCGCACTGGAAAGCGACACCTGTGTGTGTGTGTCGGCATGCGTGCGTGTGTTTGTGTGTGTGAGTGTGTGTGTTTAGATATTACTGAGGACCAGATGCCCTGTGGGGGACATAGAATAGTGGAGAATCCAAAATCTGAAGATTGTGTGCAGATGTTTTACTTGATTTATTTCTTATTTCTTATTTGAATTTAGGATTAGTCTGAAATTTGGATTAGAGAATACATTTAGGTTTGGGTTAAAGTTATAATGAAACTGAGACAGTTTGTAAATTAGGGCTTAGGGAATATGAATGTTGTCTGTGTGTGCATAGTATGTACAATATCTGTGTAATAAGACTGAAAATACAAAAATAAAGCCAAGCAATCTTATCTTTATCTTTATCTTATCTTATTTTATATGCAACCAGTTTTGTCAATCATAGTGCAGTGATCCGCTGAATAAGACACTGTTAGATACTGACACTTGTTTAAAATTAATAACAACTAAATACTGCAAACTGTATTATTTTAAATATCATTTACCAAATACCAATACTTGTTAATGTTCACATTGTAGAGCGTGTTGTGTATTCAAAAAAGCCAAGATAAAGATGAAAATCGAGGTAAGAATCAAAGAGGAGAACATGGTGACAGATTATATGGATGTTGCTGTTTTCTGGGTTCATCCAGCAAGAACGTCAAACAGGTAAATGTTGTCAAAAGTATCATATGCATATTTTATTTTATTTTTCACGGATTGTTTTCCACTCAGACCCTGTCTGACAAACACTTTAAAGTACCAATCAACACGGCAGTAATGATACTCGCAGAGGCATTAGAAAGGCAGGAGACTGGCAGGTAATGTCCGAATCACTTTCACAGATGTGCACGTACAGTAAATTGCCTGGTTATATTAAGTTGTTGTGTTGTGTTCAAATGCTTAAACATGTGCAGAAACATGCTGGACAACAGTACAGTACAGTCATGCACAATTCTATTGCAGTTACGGGAGTATACACATAGGCCTATCTAAGAATCCAGAGTCTAACACTTAGACGGGCATCACACATATTCTCTGTCTCTCTCTCCTTCTCTTTACCCCTTTGTATTAAAGTGGGAAGAGGGATAACTGCGTATGGCACAATTAGGCCTACATACTGTATCCTAAAAAGACACGAGAATGGTGGCGTCCCCATCAAAATTGCATGTGGCACTAAAACATTTATGCTCGATGTAACATTTATCAAGACAATGAAAAAAACAGGCGGTTGGAAAAAATAAGAAGAAGCAAAGAAAAAGAAATGGCAAGGGAGGGGGGAATAAAGAGGAAGAAGAGAAAAGTAAAGAAAGGAACTTTTGTCATGAAGTTGCACTACTTGATTCCTTACAATGCTGTAGGCTTCAAGAGAAAGAAAGAAAATATACCAGGACATTTAACACAAGACACTCTACCAGATAATGTGTGTATAGCAGCACAACCTGCCACAACTTGAATTAAGTGCCATACTTAAAGTATGACAATGTTGCAGGGCTTCAAAAAGAAGTGGGTTTGGACATTGTTCCTTCCAACCCATTCACATTATTTTCCACGAAACAACCTTTCTTTCATTGCTGCCAGGAGTTATACTAAAACATTACAGATTGATCTGCATGTTTTGATGTTTTGTGCATGTGGTGCCAATCCTGTCTTTGCACCCACGACAGAAGCACAAAAAAAGTGTAATGGAAGTGTAATAATTAACTATTCAAGATAACCGACTTGGGTTGCCAAGAAAGCACACCAACAAAGCTGGCCATCTTCACATGAACACACTGTAACTGTTAGATGAATCTAAAACAATTCAGCATATTCTGATGATGTTTTGCACAATGTCTTACAAAAAGCACAAATCATCCTATCATAGCATACAAATGTTTTGCAAAAATACTGAAATTTTGTATTGTAGAAAGAGCATACATTGTGTTGTACTCTTATAATTGTCACATGCCTACCCTAAGCCTAATCAAAAATGTGATGTCAACTTATTTGATTAAGGTTAGGGTAAGATTTTGATAATGGTTTAACCTACTTGTAATCTTTTTCAGAACATCAGCATTTATTTTGCAACAATTTTCCCCCAAATGCATTTCAGAGCAGTAACGGTCATTTTTGACCACTGACTGTCTGAGTCTTTCTGTTGGAGCAATCAGTCTTTTTTTGTGCAGCCTTCTCTGAGGGCTTTAAGTTCTAATCCTCACAACTTTTCATTGTTTGCAACATCCGAAACAAAAAACAGAGAGAAACAACAGAAACACAAACAAATTACCCTACTGTATAAAATTTCATCTGTATAACTTTTTTCATATTTTCCTGTGGTGGCATAATTCTGGCTACACGATCACTCAGCTCACATCAGTGCATTTTTCCCAAGATGCCAAGTTCACCAAAGCAGCAAAGCTCCAAACTAATCTCAATATTTTAAAATAATGCTTTGTTCTTTGTATATCTTCAGCAGTGGTGTAAGGTAGTTATGACAGGCCCCAGTGCACGCTATTATAATGGGCCCTAGTGCACGCTAGTTACTAATTATGAAGCACACACACCAGCCTGCGTATATTATATATTTGACCAAAAATGTGTTGGAATGTGTTATTAAAATAAGCATATCATTTTGTTATAGATTGCTACTGACCCCAGGGGCCCCAGTGCAACCACTGTCTATAGTTAAGCCCTTGATCTTCACTGTGAGGTACAGTAATATAGTGGATACAGCATGCAGCTGTTGATCTAATAAACTCTCTGAATGTGTTTTCTCCTCCATCCTGAAGTCTTGCTTGCCTGATGAACACATGCTTCTCTTTTTATGCTGGAGGACAACTTTACAATACACTTATTTATCACATGTTTTTCATAAGAACACCTTACTGACACCTTCTTACTTTTTCACAAGGACAACCTGGGAACGCGCACATAGACACGTACAAGGCGCACACAAGCACAAATTCCTCAACTTGTCTCTGTGCCATTGCAGTGGAAATGTTCAGATCCACATTATTGACAAATGCATATCAGATCTATTCATAAAACCAACAGCTCTCTGGGAAATGCAGAGACGATCTCAGACTGCTGTAGGCGTACCCTGAGTGGCAAATCAATCACACCTTAATGGAGCAAATATGACTCGACCCTCGGGGGGCTCATATAGACGACAGCCCGTGCATCGCATTGCAAGAGGAACATCATGTGCATTTTACTCACAGCTACACCCATGGCTGGGCAAACTGAGTTCCAGACTAGCATGCGGGGGATTGAGCAGCTCCAGCAGTCATCATTATTATGTGTTTGTACTAGCAGTCATATGTCAGAAACATAACATCTTCTCCCCTCAACCTTAAAGGCAGTCAGGCATGTGTCAGCACTAAAAGGTGTCTCTTACGTAGCTGCTCCCTCAGAGACAGAAACACCAGGAGATAGAGCCATAACTCTTCTTTATGTCCTCTTCCTCCAGCTCGCCACTGCAAATATTGATGTGATTCACACACATACACATCTACATCACTTACAGTAGAAGGGACTCTCATGCTACACCTATTCTGAACTGAAATACAAACATTTTGTTTCATTTAATTGTTTATAAAAGTTATACAGATATATTTTTAAATGTTAAACATGTCCAAGATGGCATTCACCACAAGCAAGCACTCACAACACTATTCCCGAACAAGTATGTTGATATCGGACGATTCAGCAACACCTCGGATTACGTTCAATGAGGTTTTCAAAATTCTTGTTTTCTACAATATCTGGCAGAGGAACTACGCTATGGTTAAGGTTGGGGAAAGGATCATGGTCATAATAAAGAACCTGTTATTAAGATGGTTTGAGTTAGCCACCTAAAACACACGGGAAAGACTGTGGTTAATTCCAGGTCTGTAACAGGGTGTGAACTCTAGTCTGATGCACTACACAACCATCCATCATCCCGACTCCTAAACCCCTTACTTTCCGCCTTGCTTTATGTAGTAAAGGAAACACCAGCATTTTTTAGTGCACCAAAAAGTGTCATATAAATCCGATTTATATTATCATCATTGCTCCACACATTCAACAAGACATCATGGTGGCTTGATTTTGAGCGAGAAATGGTACTGTTTGCCTGTAAGTAGTACCTTGAACCTGGGCACATGTGGCTGACAGACAAAGGCAAGCAGCTGAAATATGAGCACACAGGTTTAGTGCTGGACTGCAGGAGAATTAATCTCTGTTCACCTCTCGGTTCTCTTGATCATCCTTGCTATCTTTGAGAGCAACATCTTGCTGCATTACGGCAGTTTCAGAACAAATGTGCAAGGCAAAATAGTTTGCACGAGGTAGTGCAAAAAATAAATAGCAGCACAAATCGGCATACTACGGACTACATACAAATGTAAACAATCAAAATATTAATTGTCTAACCTGGTATCCTCGGATTCTCTAATATTTTTTGCAATGCTTGAGATTTTTTACTCAAGTCCCGGTGGGATCGGGACTGGGAAAATGAACTTTTTTCCACCATTCTTCTCTACATTAAAGTTGTAGCCACCTTAACTTCAGCCTCCCACCAAGGCCCAAATCCCATTGACCGCTCATTATGGAGGTCAGCACATTTGGGGTCAAAGGTCAATTCAACTGCTGGGCTTTCTCCTAATGGCAATCTTTTTTTTCAAATTTCTAACTTAAAATATATTTATTGTCACACAAACACAAACAAGCAGCCACACACTGGCAAACCATTTAGTGTACCCACATACTGTATGCTGACACCAATGGCACAAATGTACCCACACAAACAATTCTTTGCTCATACAAATTGGCACATTGTTTACACACAAACACACAAAGACATAAATAACAGTTACTTCATCCTGTACTTTATTGAGCTGTCAGAGAAGCCTGTACTGTATCAGCTGCAGTACTGTTGTTCAATGAAATGACCTGCCACCGGAGAGAGAGAGAGGCAAGGCAGACAAAGTGTTGCGCTAGCTTCTCTTTGTAGCCTCCAGCCACGAGGCTTCTTATGGACAAACCAGGGCTTTTGATTTGTTATGCAGCCTCTCTCTCTCACACACACAGAGAAATGCATGCGTGCTTCCACATACGCAGAAACACGCTCAGGCACTTGCACAGCAATACATTTCTCACTCTTGGTTCCACACACACACACACACACACACACACACCTTGTATAATGGTCTTTGTTTCCTCCTTCTGCCCAGCTCCAATTTGATGGCAGCGCGGGCGCCAGGTTCCCCAGATGACCATTGAGATAGAGCTAACAGATGAAAGCAGCAGTAAGACGCTGGCGGTAATGGTGCTACAGCTCCGGCTTACAGCCCATATTTCTCCCTGATGGCTCTGCTGCCCTGTCTACCTCTGACACCTGCAGGAGTGAGCTGCTAGGAGGAGTTGTTAGTATTAGAGAGGCAGGGACACATATAGAGAAAGAGGAGCTTGTATGCAACATGCACACACATGCACACATGCTTACAAAGACATAAATAAGTTTAATAAGTTGATGCACTTTCACAGTTCATGCAATTTCACATTTTCATTATCTATGTGAAGCAAGCAATCAACTGTGCATGTACTATAGGATATGGTGAGGTGCATTTACAAAACTTGAAAAGTAAATTATGCTAATGTCAGATTAAGTGCAAATGATAGACCAGAACCAATCATAATAAAAGAAAGAGGAAGATTGCTGGTCTTTCTGGTGCCTTGTGGCACTGTACAAAAATTATTAGGATGAAAGGGGGTCAGAAAAGGGGGATGCTTATGTATTTTTAGTTTTTGCTGTTGTCTACATTTCTTTTGGGAGAGCAGAGGAGAGTCTGCAGCGGGCCAGTAACTTTTTATCATCCTAGATTTATATTTCATATCAGTCTTCCCATGTAAGATTTATTGTAAAAAGAAATATCAAACAATTACATAAAAATTGGTGCATTTGTCCATATTCAGACGACAACAGTTTTACCCACTAGTAGCTAATAGGATCAATATGCCAGTTTTGAGAAACAGAATGGACATGTATTTATGAGTTATTAAGTTTTATCTTGTATCTGAACATGCAAGCACTTTATCATCTGTTCTTCAGTTAAAGACATTTAGAGTTTAGTTTATAGATTGGAGCCTGCGCGCAAAACCAGAAACTCCTTCCTCGACAGCACCAGTCCTTTCAGCGAATGCTAAAAATGAGTTATTTTCAAGTGACAAAGCCCTCTAGTGGCCATAGGAAATATGACTCTTGTCCATCTGCTACAAAGGAAGAAATTGTGTGACGTTGTTACAGAGCAACAAAGTCCACAGAGAGAACTTCAGCCTTTGACGTGGAAGAATGCTGTCCGCTTCCCGTTTCCTAACAACAGTCAGTGTGTGCTCCGTTTAACGTGACAATGACTGTTCCCTAACCTTCACCAAGTAGTTATTTTAACCCAAACAACAACAACCTCTCCCCAACCCTAACCAAGCCATTTTTCTGCCTTAACCTAAGCAAACCTTAACCATAGCAGTGTCACATCAGAAAACGGTTTTACTTTTGCAATCGTGATTTGTAATGGTTCTGAAAGGCACTGACAAATAATGTCGTCCTGCCGATCAGAAAACTCTTATATGTGCGTGTTACTCGGGAGGGCTATTACAAACAGTGTATTTTGTAGTTTAATTTGGACGACTTGCTGCTCCTGCACATTGGTGAGCAGTGGACTTTAATCATTCACTGAATGTGACTGACTTGCGTTTTGATTTTAATGATGTACTGTTTGGCACGGCTGCCAAGAGGAAACTGTCCCCTCTGAGTCTTTACTAGCTCTTGGTTCAAGAATAGAAAGTGGCTAAAATGTTCAGTTAATGGGAAGCACAATTTTGTTATGTAGGCCATACATTTGGCATTGCTAATTTCACTTTTGTTCCATTATTAAGGCTTATAGGAGTCCACGATCTTAAATTCTTCATACACTTTTAGTTATTAATGGCACAATGATTTGTACAAACTCAATACTGTTTTATTATTATTTAGTATTATTTTGATATTCTATCTCTTAGTTAAGTCTTAGTAAAGCTCTTGCTCTTTAAAAAGTGAAACATAAGGTTCAGCCACCTTATCCACCCCAATAACATACAGTCCATAAAGCAGCCTAAAATATTTCAGCTGCTGACTGGCGCTCAGAGTAATGTGAGCTTGCAATATGAAGCCTGAATATGCACCCCAAAGACATTTATGGAAAACAAATCTCAAACATAGTCCTCATCTGAGGTGAGTTATGATCTCTCTGTCTCTCTCTGTCTCTTAACTATCATCATGTGTCACTTTTGTTTGCAAGCATTTCTTTCCCTTACCAACTATTTCTGTGTATTTTTTTCAGTTTGCAAATGGCCACCTCAGCCCTCTTCCTGCGCTGTATGACAGAGCAAAAATAAGTGTATTTGCTCTTTAGCGGGATTCACACTTTCCCGTAGATAAAATGTACAGTGGAAACTCTTAATATATCTGGATGCAAGTTCTGAGTTTGTGTCTGCTTTTTCAAGTGTGTTTGTTTCCTAGGTTTTGTTTTGGTAATGTGAAAAAGAGCACAATGTGTGTGAATTATTGTATTTTTATACTTATTGACACAGGTCTTACTTAAGGACATATGGTTAAATTCCTCTTCTTTCATGCCCTGTGTGTGTGTGTGCGTGTGTGTGTGTGTGTGTGTGTGCCCATATACAACAGCATTAATGCTACCATCCTTTATGTGGAAAAAGAAGAGAGTAGTTCCATCTTTCAAAGCAGTGTTAGTGAGTTGGGCATCAGGAGTGCAGTCCAGCTCTCCTTTCATCACACAGCTGACACACTCTTACTGTCACATTCCACCCACATTATCCTGTTTGGGCATTTTGGTGTGAACAGCCCCCATTAACCCAGAAACACTGTAAATGCTCATATACAGTGGGGCAAAAAAGTATTTAGTCAGCCACCAATTGTGCAAGTTCTCCCACTTAAAAAGATGAGGGA
>LKNJ01002710.1:0-56340 GCA_002120245.1 Maccullochella peelii | reverse complement strand
GCAGCTGCTCAGGAGCAACAGCAATTTTAAGGCAATACAAGTGAAATTAGTTAGCTCTATTATATATTGATTAAAAACAAACATTATGGTGAATATGGCGATATGTGTGTCTGATTTTTAAATGGACTCTGGGGGGTTATTCCTATTCCATCAACTAGTGTCAATTCTACTCAGTTCCCTTCAGAAATGACTGTGTAAGCAGTGCTCCTATTAACCACCATACTTTATAAATCACTTGGGGGCTATATCACCCAACAACTCCACATTCAACTCGTAGGCAGTACACAGTACGTCACTTTTGCTTTAGTCTAATGATCTTAATGATTTTAACTTTGTTTCTCCGGAGTAGCTGAGGCCAGCTGCTGATCAGGACGCCTTTCCCCCCGTTAGATCCCTTCCTTCGTCTCTAGCAGGGGACAGTGGTAGAGCAGCATCTCCCCCTAGTCAAAACAAAAAAAGAATATGAAGACAGTCAAAGCAATAGATTCCTACTTCTCCTTTCCTTTCCTTCCTTTCTCATTTTGGGGAAACTGAGGAAAGAAAAACAGGAAAGTGAGTAAGAAAAGGAGTCAGGAGTGAGCAGATTTAGGTAATGTGTTTACTAAATAACTAAAAGTAGACATCCAGTGGCCCCATCAAAGAGTCCAATAGCCAGTCACCAAAAAAACATGAATTAAAAAGATTTCTGAAATGATTCAATATTTTATTTTATTTTTCTGTATCTGATAGTAAAATAGCAGAACTGAGATCCCAAAGAAGCAACAAATGTGTTAACTGAGCCAACAAGGACATATGAAGCATATTACAGTTTTTGCACAGGATCTTCAAAAAGTTGCAAAAGTTGCTGAAACTATTTAAACCTACAAAAACGGATTTTTTTGGCCACATAGAGGCAGTGGAAACAAGCTGTAAACACAACACTGACATATCATAGCAAGCCGCCTATTTGCACATCCAGCAGTTACGGAGCAACATTATCAGTAATTTGAAGTCATGTTTCTGGCCACATGATGAATGTGAGTCCAGTTTAGCTCTGTTTTTGGTCTCCATTTGGTCTCTTGGCTTTTTAGCTGCTAAATGCTCTGCTATGTTCACCAGCTAGTTGCTAACTTTGTCTGTCTGTCATTTGCTGCTGGGCAGGAAGTTCATAGTCATTTGTCAGAACGTTTTTTGGTCTTAAAACCAAAACAATTAGCTGAAAGATGCCAAAACTAGAGCTGATGGAAACTGCAGAGTCAAGTGAAAATTCTCTGTGGGTTCATATGAGCTAAATTTCATTTAAGCATTTAATCCATTGTTTTCAACAACAACCCAACCCAAATGGCTTTCAACTGAATTGAGTTAAGGGAAAGACATCAAAACCATCCTTCTGAAAAACAATTAATATTCTTTATGTCATTTTTTTGTAAATAAGTAGAATAGCACATTTCTTTTACCCACTTTGACTCACATGATTTATTTTTCTTTCAGTTTCTGTTTTCCACTTTTCCTTTCACTGCTCATGTTTGTCCTGCAATGAATAGTTCCATTTAATAATTACTTTAGTTACATTTATTTCCTGAGAAGAACACACATTTTCCTTTTAAATGGGTGTTTGTTTGGGTCCACCTAAAATTCTTTCTACTGAATGGGTAGATACAGAAATAAACAGTTTACTCAGCCCTAATGGTCCCTGTATGAGGGAGTCCAATATTGTCCTCTCTTGTCAGAACAGATTAGGAGGCATCTGAAAAATCTGGCATTTTATCCAGCGATCCAGAAGTAAGCCAGACTTTGAACATAATAAGAATCATCATCATGGTCTTTATCATCACTAGGGAGAATGAATAAGAGCCAATAAGATTAACCTCCTCATTTGTTTCTTGGTTACCTGCACCCAGTGTCACGTCATGATCAGAGGTGATGTATTTATGATTTTCATACCAGCCACATGATCAATCCTCTGCCTCTGAAATGTTTTATCTGTGGTGGTTTTAGCTGGAGGGCAAACTGGAAGAATTCTGCAGGATTTCTGTCCTCTGTGGTAACACATCATCCCCTACTGCTGTGGCATCAGTGTGTCCCAGCCAAGCAAACACATACTATGAAGTGCTTCTGTTGGTTTATAAAACACTGAATGGTTTGGGCCAAAACACATCTCTGATCTGCTGCTCCGTTATGAACCGTCCAGACCTCTCACATGGTCTGGGACAGGTCTGCTTACTGTCCCTAGAGTCAAAATTAAATGTGGAGAAACATTTAGTTTTTATGCACCATATCTCTGGAACAAACTCCCAGAAAACAAGAGGTCTGCTCCAACTCTCAGTTCTGTTAAATCAAGGATTAAAACTTTCCTGTTTGTCGCTGCATTTTATTTAATTACATTTGGGACTATTTATTCATACCTTGCACAGCACTGAGGCTCTACTGTACCATTTATTGTCCTGTTTTATTACATTTTTATATCTTTATAATTACAGTATAATTACTTTTAATTGAAAGTCAATTAAACTTGCCTAACCTGCCCATAAAACCACATAGAAGAATGACAGCAGGACAAAATGTTCAGGTAGTCAAACATTTGACTGTAGATGACGGGTGTACTTGGTAATTAAATCCTCCTTTATATGATGATTAATGAGTTATGTGACTGCTTAGATCCTTAGTCTGTATTTCAGAGAATCAGATGTTAAATACTTAGAAAGTGTAGGGTGTTTTTACTCATTGTAGTACACTGCTCTGCTAAAACTTTGTGTTGTGCATGTCACAGTAAAATTGGTTATACATGGCACACTAAACTCAAACTTTAGCAATATGTGGTGACTTTTTTTGCATTCTGATTATGAAGGGAAAAAAACTCATAGGTGATACACGACTTTGACTGCGTTAACGCTCACACAGGTTTTCGGGCCACTATGGTGAATCTTTGATGTTTGTTAATGAGGGACCAAAGACCTATGGGAGAAACTGTTCATTTCCTTATTTCTTACGATAGGGATGAACACCCCAACTTTCTGGTGACATAGCACCTTTAAAGAGTCTTGAAAAGCACATTGTGCATTCTCCTTACTGTGACGTATTAGATGATTAAGTCTAGATCTAAACTTTAACACAGACTTGTATCCATCATCATAGCTCATCATTGCTACCCAACGACAACCACACATCTCCAATTTTTTTAGGTGATTTCAAATGTTTTAGATAAACTGAAAGATTAAGTGTTCCCATGTTTATAATTGTCATACTTCTTGAGCCAAATAACCCATTTAAAAAACAACAACATTGGATTATCTGAAATATGCACGGTCACAAAAATAGAGCTGTTTTTCTTAGCTGATGAAAAGTTTACTTTTTGGAGGTACATGGTTTTCATAGGACAGCAACAGTATGATCCACGGCAAAGTCAGGCTATTCTGGTTGCTCTGTGCCAAAGAGACGGGCAACGATTTCTATAGTGTGAGTGAATGGCGCTTCAGAGAATAAAAGAAGTCCTTTCCTGAATGAGGTTATTACAGGGAAGTGATGTGCTTAACATCAATTGAACATGTAAAAATACATGGACAGTGAACAGGTCTGCTGTAACAAAAACACATCCATTATGTGGAGTCTTGTATATATTTCAGTCTTTACCTCAGATAGCCCCCTGTTTTCCTCACTTGTCTTTGTATAAGAGATAAATTTGCTCACGGCATGAGGGGAGATTGCTTTCAAGTATTTGGGTCAAAAACAAAACCTACCAAGTGAGAGAGAGTGAGCAGAGGGATGGGGGGGACGGGGGGGATGAGAGGATGGCAGGGCAGACAAACAAAACTGCTTTAGAACACATGGACTTTCCCCTCGTGAATCAATATTCAAGCCCTGATCTCCCTGTTGAGCAATGAGGACAAAGAGAAGAGGGAGCTGAAAGACAGATGAGACGGAGGGAGGGCTGGGGGGTGTCATGTGTAAAGAAGGAGATTCTCATTGGAGGCAAAGAGAAAGAAGATTGCTATGCATGTTTTGAGAAAAAAGAAAAACATCCTACATGCTGAAGCCATCTTGCTCGCACGGCTACACTCTGGACTCCACATCTAAATATTATTAAGGTAGGTGCTGCCACAGGATCAAAAGATGGAATGAAATTACGAAGTTATCGGTGGAACAACATTTCTATTTTTAGTTGTTGTCAGTGCAGGAAAAAGACAACATACATACATGTTTCACCTCAGTGTGGAGGCTCCTTATTGGGATGCGTTGCCCTTTCTTGCATTGCTAAAAAATGCGAAAAACATTTTAAAATATAGATTTTTTTGTTTGTATGTAGTGTGGACCGATATTTATATATTTCACCGCTGCTATAGTCTAATGTGAAAACGTTGACACTGCAATAGTTTTTCACTCACAACTAAAGTCATAGAGGGTCAAACTCTGTTTTTCATCCATTCTTGCTCGAGATTTTAAAATATCTACTCATGTAGTAAGCTTATTTTACTCCACATTGGGCTTTGTTTTGCAGGCAGACTGGATTCAAATTCTTTAATCATACAACATAGACAAATGACTAATTGTGACACTAGAAACATTATCAGATAAGAATTAATGATTTATATTTATTGTCTTAGTATCTGCAGAGAAACAGGTGCAGCCACAAAACTGACTGGATACTAGCGAGTTATTATCTGCATGTGAGCAAAAGATTAACATCCTCGGATTAGCTTAACCAAATAAAACTTGTGTTTATATAGATATTGTTTATGTAGTTTGTACAATGAGAACTAATTTGTTATGTTGGCTTGTTTATCTTTATACTCTTGTGTTGGCTTTGGAAAGAGCTCTAACAAGAATGCAATGATGTCCTCCAAGTTGAAGTGGCTGATTGTGATCCAGCTCCTGCTGAATGAACAGGCTCTGTGCAGGGTTCCACCTCCGAACACTCCGCTTCCAGGAACTGACTTCCGTGACAAGGTAGAGGAGACGGCCAAACATGATCATCAGCTTGGTCTCCCATCTGCAGAAAAACCTGGCCTTGTATCAGTGGTTGCACAGAAAGAGGAGAGAGTTCGATCTGCCAAACATATAATATCAGTCCTCAGGGCGAAGCTTCAGGGGCAGATTCAAGATCGTCTCCGTGTTCAAGGGAACGTGAGCTGTAAGGAGCTGCTGTCTGCCAGCACCGTGGATGACCCATCATCCTCCATGTTACCCCAGGAGCTGCTGGGTCTCTCTTTAGTGCCTGTGTTGGTGGTGGCAGGCTGCCCACAGGAGGCACAGACCCTGGTGCTCAAGCTGTACGACCTGCTGGGAATGGCGGATACGGAGGAGCTCCTGATGGAGGTGGAGGGTCTCATAGAGAGGAGAATGAGCAAGTCTGCATCTACGCCTGCACCAGAGAGGGAACAAGCATGGCGCAACATAGAGGCTGTGATGTTTAACATCCAACAACTGGCCGTGGTGGGAGAAGGTACCTCTAAGCAGGAAGGGCATTGTGAGGGTTGGACCAGGGTGAATGGAACCACGCTGGTAGGAACAGCTGTGGAAGAAGCCACAGGTGATCTACAGGAGGCTGTGAGCACCTGCGAGAGACTGGGAGTCCAGTGTGCTGGTGTGACCAGCAGTGGACCTGGGAAGTACCAGGCAGTTTTTAAGACAGGTAGTAGCATCCTGCCCTCAGACTCCACAGAGTCTGAATGTTGGATCCGTCAGTGCATCGCAGAGGAGGATGTTTCGATCCCCACTGCTTCAGGTCGACGGATGAAGCGAAGCTCCCAGAGGAGCTGCATCAACAAAAGCGAGGAGCGCGTGTACAACGTGGTAGAGTGGATCCCTGGGGTCAGCACCCTCTACAACCTCGGCACAGCTGTGTATTACGCCTCAGTCAACTGCTCTGAAACAGCCAAGGAGAGAGCCATCCTCAGTGCTGTTGACCTCGGCACGGATGCTCTCATGGTCGCCACAGGGGGGACTGCTGGGGTGGCAGGCTACGCCCTGGGTGCAGGAGTGAAGACCGGTGTGAAAGCTGGTGTCAGGTATCTGCTCAACTCCATGAAGCAGGAAGACGACATGCTGGTGAACCAGTTCAGCTGGGAGGAGGGCGTCATCACCATCCAGTAGACTAAGGGATCAATAAATCAGCTCGCGAAGCTTTAGCAATAAATATCATTAGTTAATACATTTTTAATACAATGACACAAGATCAATGGTTGTTAACTGACATGACTGAAGAGTAACACATTGGTTTACCGGACTTTATATAATCTAGATTATTTGGAAAACAAGATTACACGTTATTTTATTACTCTGTGAATTATCAGAGTCACATTTTGAATGGAAAAAAAGGCTGTTTTTGTTTCGTTTTACACAATTTGACACAATAGTTTTTCTTTATTGAAGATGATGTGATTTTCAATTAGCAATTAGTTAAACAATCTCAATAATATATTAAGATAAGTACGGTCATAATGTAAGCTTTGAACCTTTTTACTTTTAGAAAAGTAGCTCTTTTTGTGTATGATGGATAAAATAGTTGAACCATTAATCATATTAAGCAACAACTTTTGAAGAACTGGTCTCAGGAAATTAAGCCTTCAATCCCTCAAGACTTTGATTTTGCCCTCCATCCAGTGTCTTTTCTTCTGTTCACTGTCCTTCATCGCTCTTGTTGTTTTCTTCCCTCCCATAGAAACGTTTTGTCAGGTCAGAGTCACATTCTCACCTCTGGTATAATTGCAGGGACAGTAGACAGATAACTAAATTTTGTTGTTATAAATGTATTTTTTCTTTAAATGTCAATAAATTGTATATTAAATCTGTGTGCAAACGGTGACTGTCAGAGTGGTAGTTTTGCACACACTCATATTAATTGTACTGTAAAATAAGACAATGAAACAGTGGGAAAGGCCAAGTCATGGTGTGCAGACTTTTCAGGTGCTTTATATATAAGCTTCAAGTTCTAGCCTCCATGCACTACAGAAGGTACCTCTAAGCAGGAAGGGCATTGTGAGGGTTGGACCAGGGTGAATGGAACCACGCTGGTAGGAACAGCTGTGGAAGAAGCCACAGGTGATCTACAGGAGGCTGTGAGCACCTGCGAGAGACTGGGAGTCCAGTCAAAAATAAATAAATAAAGAAAGAAAGATATAAAGGCTAAATAAAGGCTGCCTTTATGTTGTACATGTACAAATAATTAGCTGTGTCATTCTAGGATAATTGTTAAACTGATTTCAGAACTTTTTGAACTGTTTCCTTTCTTTTAGCTGGGTGTTTAAATTCAATCTTAGGTCTATTGATTTGACTCATTGTCTTTGAGAGTACAACAATTTTTATTACACTGGATAGGCTGAGGCTAATAGGTTAGGGGTGGAAAGGTGGCTAAATGTGCATGGTGTAATTGACCTTTAGAAGCATTTTGAAGGTCCCACATCTGCTAGCTAATTTCAAAATACACAATGCACTGTGAGAAGAAAATAAAACAGCCCCCTGCAGACATAAAGATGAAGGAATGTAAATGAATAACAAAGACTAGGCCTGCCTCTTCACCCCTGCTCCAGTCCTCAGCCTCCTTTCCAAACAGTGCTGCATGCACTCTTCCTCACCATGCAAACACTTTAACACTTCAGTTAAGAGCGCGTACATTAACGATAAGAGGTGTGGCTGTTACTCAGGGTCACGTGTCATTACAAATATTTGACAATGTACAATTAAAATGAACCACAGTGACAAGTGTGGGTTACACTCTATGACTTTTATTACAATTAATGCTAATTTATTTTGCTATGGGACAGCATGGTGGCTCATAGGAAGAAAGTCTTGAATAGGCCTTTTCCACGGAAGACATTTTTACATGTTACAGTAGGAAAAGCACAGGTGTAAATAATAAAAATAATGATGGCTGAGTTCCATTTAGCTGCTTCAGTTTCAGGGTCCTGATATTGTGCATGCTGGCTTACTGGGACACTTAGAATAGAACAGAGCTGTCATTAATGTTTGACTACTATGACAGTCACAATGCCTGCTGTGAAAAAGGGTCTTTTTGCATATTTGAGGCCCATTTGAACCCAGTTGGCTCAGACCTCTCTGTTGAATTTGCATGTTCTCTCTGTTTCTATGTACCGGTAGTTTTCCTCCTATAGTCCAAAGACATGCAAGTTAAGGGAACTCAGTTTGCATGTGTGTGTGCGTGTGTGTTGGCCTTGTGATAGACTGGTGACCTGTTCAGAGTCACTCAGCAGCACCCTGAACAAGATAATCTCTTGGATAGATGGTTTTTATTACGTTCATCAAAACAGAGCATGTTAGCTGGTTTTTGATCAAAAGCCTGCGTGATCATCATCAACAACAGATCTGAGTAATTAATGACCTGATGAGCAATAAATTATCTCTTGGCAAATAACTAGCATAAGTATAATCACTGAAGGAACAATCAGGGTGTTGTTTCAACAGTAAAGCCCAGTACAGAACACAAGGCCTGCTGCCTGGTAATGAGAAAAAGGGATTTTATTTTATTAGAAGAGCTAGTTTAAGATCTATTTAATTATGTTAGATAACATGTCTGTTTAGTTAGAAGGAAAATACCCTCAGTTTGAAATTGCTTCCTCAGGTTTTTCCATCTATCCACAGATATAACAATGTTTATACGTGGTATATTGTTGTTGGTATATTTATGTACCAACACAACGGGAGATCAAATTTACAGCGAATATTATTGTATAGCTAAATGAATAAAGGGAATATGGACTAAAATAATTTGAAAACTGTACAGAATTCATAGCTCGTTGAAAAATGTTGGGGGTTGTTAGGTTGTGGTGGGTGAATTTAAAAACAGGACCTCTAAAACCCCATGATGACAAGCTTCTGCATGGCAAATTTATATTTTCACTTCATCAAAATCCAAACTCATTTCTGTAATTGTGTGTTAAGTATGACATCTACTGGTGAGAGTGGGAGCTGAAGGGATGAATAAAACAAATGCTACTGTTATTGTTGCATTAGTAATAATGTCCACAAAGGACTGGTTGTACCAGCTGGGGTGAAAAAAATAACACTACTTGGGTTATTATTTTGAAATCCATGCTCTGTCATGTGGTGGAAATCTGAAATAAAGTCTTTGAAAAACTTTAAATGGTTTATTATTAGCTTTTGTAAAAGAGCACAATCACACAGCACAGAGTCTGTCAGTGGCTGAGCAAAGAGGAAACAGTGTAGCAATATTAGATATAGATTTGGCCTGCACTCCACGGCTACAGTGTGGATGTAACAATTGGAGCACAATAGACAAAAACCAGTATCAGCCAGTTACTCAAGGACACATTGCTCAGTACTTCCATTACACTCATGAGACAGAACAAAGTGTTTATTTGAAAAAAGTGTAAATAAGAAGTTACTGATATCCATTGTAAAGACACAAATTGAAACATATAACAAAATGTTGATATTTGTACACAAATCTATACAAAAATGCTATTTAGGTACTAGTCGTGGTGGCAAATAATTAGCCTAAGTATATTTACTGAAGTACAATCTGTGGTACTTGAACTGGTACCTGATTACTTAACTTAATAGATTATCTGCCATCTATAGTTACTATTTATTTTGTATATTGTGATTTTACATGCACATACTAACTTAGCATAAAATATGGTGCATTAGATTAAATGCACCATACCTTCATAGATTAAACTATAAAGTAGTTTAAGTGTTTGTTATTCTGATTTAGACTAGATTATCAGAGACACTCAACCTGTATTTATTAATAAACAACAAAACAGATTCTGTTCCCATAATTAAGCATAAATAAATATTCAAATAAGTGCGTCACATGCTCGCTTAATCACTTTCACAACGTCATTTCTCGGGAAATGTTCAGCTGGGGCCATAAGTTTCTATTTTGCTCGCCACTCCTCTCGCCACGATTGACGTACAAGTGTACCAACAGCGCGTGCTGTTCTGGATCCGGATCGACCAATGAGCTGTTAGCTCTGAGCGCACGAGGAAACTGTGCGACATGACGCGAACATTTCGGCTCTTAACTGCTTTAACGGCAGTTGTGTCAGAGCCAAAATGGTGCCCGTCATTAGATTTGTGAAGAACTACATGGGAGGGATAAGTAGCTATCCAATGAAAGAGAACGAAGAGAAAAAGACGAAGGAAATGACATTAACAAGCCTGCATAGTTAAGTTGTTTTGTTTTACCGACGTCTAACAGCAGCTACAGCTATCTAGTAACGCGATAAACAAAACCTATCTAGCTATGCACCTGTCTTAAATTAGAAGTTAGCGACTAAGACATTTCTAAGTGGACTCGGACTGACAGCACACAGTAAGGTGAGTAAATGTGTTATTACTGATGGGTCGAGCCTCGTCTGAGCTGAGTTGACCGACAGTTTTCCAAGAGCTAGCTAACATACAAATAAAGTACGCTCGGTCTCAACGCCCAATAGCTTGTTAAAAACATAACATAAGTCATTACATGTCATACAATAAGTACATAGTCAGCAGTCACAGGTCGTCTCTTCTCTAAGAGTTTGCACTTTGGTTCCTCAGCTGTTGTTTACAGACCCGTCACATTTAAATTGAGTGTTTTAGTGCAGCAGTTTTCTTTTAGGATAGCTTAGCACACGCACTCATACTGTACACACACAAATGAAATGTGGTTTCCTGTTTGTGTGCATGTTGGCGTTTCTCTGATCAGCCATAGGATGGCTCAGTGGGACAGATTGAGGCAGCTGCCTGCTGTGTACAGACAGCAGTTACATGAGCTCTATGACAGGGATGCTTTGCCTATGGATGTTCGGCACTACCTGTCAACCTGGATAGAGAAGCAGGACTGGTAAGGCAGCACTATCTCTTTTGCCCCTTATATCATTCAACCCACAGGTCATTCAAGGATTACAGTCAACTACCCTGTTCGTAAAACACTCTGATTGTATCTTGTTTTTTGTTCTTCAGGCAACGTGCAGCACGGGACCATGATTTTGCTGTGGTGCTGTTCCAGGTCCTGTTGGAGAATCTGGATATCCAACACAGCCGCTTTGTCCAGGAGGAGTCATTCTTACTGCAGCACAACATTAGACGCTATAAACAGAATTTTCAGGTTTGTGTGGATGGGATTTGTGGAAAACAAAAGCATTGTTTGACATATTTGTTTTTATTTGGAAATATCCACTGTGAATATGAGGAACAAAGATTTTGAGTTATCTCTACCTTCCTGTAAGTGTGGTCAGCTTGTAGAGGAAGCTTAGGTAGGAATTCAGTGTCCTTAGAGAGCTTTTCATCAACATTCTCTGTGTTTTTGCTCCCATTATCCTGCCTGTGCTAATAATTTAAATTTGTAATTAACTTTGACTCAGATTTTCATCTGACCTCTCTCCTCTGACAGAAGTACCTGGATGAGCCGTGTGGTTTGGCAACCACAATCCTGTGGTTTTTGGAAAAAGAGAAGGAAATCCTGCAGAGTGCTGATCTGGCTGAGCAGGTTGGGGCATGATTTAATGAACTTACTGATACTTCACGTATAATAGATAGGACACACCCTGCTGCTAATACAACATTTTAATGAAAACAACATGCAATAGAAAACAATTCCACACGTATTGCTATAGAAAGTGGCAGTTGGTATTTAGCAACTCTGTATTTTTACAAACAAATATTTTATCATATGGTCACTTCATACATTGCCATGTTTTGGCTGTTGAGTCATATGGGCAGGTGTGATTTGTGTCTGCAGTACTGTAAGTTCATTCATAACTTCTGAATGTTTAAAACCAAGTTTACAAAGGATATGTTCAAGGTGTCCAGTGAGAATTTCTATTATATATTTTTGTCTGTTTTCAGTTGTTCTGAAAAATGTATTCGCAGTTTTTTAGAAAGGGTGATGTGTACTGAACACAAACTACTGAGGATACTGACTCTTCTGTGGACTGAAAATCAAAGATTTTCCACCAAGCAGTGATTCTCTTTTATCTTCCACTTTCACTCACACTTATTCTTTGTCCTGCAACAATATTTCCCAGTATCACATCTGAAAGACTCTTTATCTCTGTACCTACTCCCCCTACTCATTTTGCTATGTTTCAGGTCCAGTTTTTGTGTGTAGAACAGGAAGTCATGGAGACAAGCAGCCAGCAGGACCTTGAACGTAAAATGGCTGGCCTCAGGAATGAAGTGCAGGTGCAGATTATGTTGCCATATGCCATTATGTTGTGCTTTGTAGATGGCAGATAATACAGTTCATCCATTCTTTTCTTTTCTCTGTATTTTTGGGATATAGTGCATGGAACATACAATGTTGTGTCTGGAAGAGCAGCAAGACGAGTTTGATTTTAAATATCAAACTCACAAGATGGAAGGTAAGCAGATTAAAAAGTTCTGGTTATATTTGCATGCTTTGATAATGTTCTCAGAGGATGAGTAATAAAGTGACATGAATCACAGCTACGTGTTCTCTTTTGTTTTGGTCTCTCTCTCTTATATGGAAACTGTCGTCCCACTGTGGAAACTGTTATGCAGCTGTGGTAGATGAAGCCGTGAAGAAAGAACAAATTAAAGTTTTTCAGCAACTTGTCAACAGACTGAATGATTGTAGAAAGGTATGTATTTATTAATATTCTTAAATTAATATTCTTAAATAACACCTTCATCTCTTCAGTCCAATTCTTTTACTCATTTTTGTCTCATAAAATCTCCTTTTTAGAGCACACTGTCAGACTTAAATAAGCTCTTGGACAGGACTGAGGACCTGATTGCCATATTGGTGAAGAAGGAGCTGGTGGAGTGGCAGAGGAGGCAGCAGAAAGCCTGCATTGGTGCGCCAGACAATGTTTGTCTGGATCAGCTGGAGAAGTGGTGTGTTCATTGTCACCTACTCCACATGAGTTTTAATCTTTGGTGTTTACTGTAATAGTTATATTAATAATCCCTCTGTACATGAACTGCTAGGCTGGAGAAAAACCTGCTGTCATTATTTTAATTTGATGAAACCACTAAGTCAGTACAGAAATTGTGAAAATGTCTTACAGTTGAAATTTGGGACTTCCCCAACCCCACCACAACTATTATCACCACTGTGGTCTTCATTTGTGTATTTTCACAGTTTTTCTTTCTATTTTCCAAGACCTGTGTGAACATCATCACTTTTGCTCTTTTCCTTTTGTTTTGTAGGTTCACCTGTGTGGCAGTTTGTCTGTTCCAGGTGCGGGAGTTTCTTGGTAAACTGGAGGAGCTTGTAGGAAAAGTGTCCTATGACAATGACCCTGTGAATGCCCAAAAACCCATACTGCAGAGGAGAGCAGACACTCTTCTAAAAGACTTACTCAAGAGGTCTTTCTTTTAGGACACACTTTCTTACACTCTCTTGCTCTCTTATGATTTCCTTGTGAAATTTCCTGACATTATTGTTTTACTGTTTCTTGAAGTTCCTTTGTGGTTGAGACTCAGCCATCCATGCCTCAGGGAAAAGGACCCCTGGTGCTCCGCACAAACGTCCAGTTCTCTGTCAAGACCAGGTCAGTGTGCCACTTAAGGGAGTCACTACAATGATATGTATTCATTTGAATTTACTTTTAGTACATGTTTGACTTTTTCTAGCTACACTGTGACCAGTGCATTCATTGTGATGTGGTAATCGGTACCAGTTTTCATAATTAAATATGCAGCAATTAGTATGATAGACCACTGATAAGACATTTTGAAAGAGTGCAACGCACCTTTAGTTATACAAACTAGCGAGCTAAACCCACCTCAACTCATTTCACTTGGGCTGTAGTGGATTGTAGTATAAATGTAGTAACATAAATGTTACAGCCGTTCTGAACAAATACGAAGATAATAGGGAGAACAATAGTAATTTAATGCTTTTAGTAATTTAATGCTTTTCTGCAAAGCCTTTTGTTATCCTTTTTCCAAATGTGACTTTGATCTATCAAACTTATTGTGTTTCATACAGTAACTTTGACAGTGTTCATATTTTCCGTTTTTCACATTTTACTGTTTAGTATCTTAATATTTCCAAAGCTGCAAAATCTTACACCTGACTTAATATTTTCAGACTTCTCGTTAAATTTCCTGAGCTGAACCACTCCATGAAAGTGAATGTGTCCATGGACAGGTGAGATTCCTCCTTTAGTTCGAGTTACTTTCGCTACACACAGAGCAAACCTGCAGCCTTTAGTTCTTGACTTCAAACAATAGAGGATGATGTTTTGTTGTCCCCCTGTGGTCACTGCTCTGTTTTTCTCACCCTTGAAATTAGGGAAGCTCCTCAGATCAAAGGGTGAGTATTTTCTTCCATATCAAGTGGTATTTCTAGAAGAACTGTTTTGAGGTTTCACATCTGGTGATTTTTACTAAACCTGGTATATTTATAGATATCGGCGTTTTAATGTTCTGGGAACCAAAACCAAGGCCTTGAACATGGCAGAGAGCCAGAGTGGAGGCATGGTGGCAGACTTCAGACATCTGGTGAGTGATAATGAGTTGAAAAGAGAAAAGTTCTTGAATGACAACTGGGGAAACAATTAGATATAAAGCCTTTCATACAATTCTGACGTCTGAATTATTCAAAGGATAAATCCTGTCACATACTTTCATACACACATAAAGCTAAACCGAAGTGATTAAAAGACGAAAATGTAAAATAACAATAATCACTATTTAATCTCAGGTGGTAATATTTTTGTTTGAATATTTTTATTTTTACTATTTTTGTGTACTAATATTTGTCTGTAGACTCTGAAGGAGCAGAAATCTGGAGGTGGCGGCAAAGGAGTCAGTGATGTAAGTTGACTTTGACAACCCTGAAGATACCATCTATGCTTACAGTTTCACTTAGTAATTCATAATTCAAGAAGATGTGAACAACCAAATAATGATCTTTGTGTGTTTGTTTTCAACAGATTTCTCTCAGTGTTACAGAGGAGCTGCACATCATCTACTTCGACACTGTGTTTGCGCTGAAAGGCGTGTCGGTTGAGTTGCAGGTAGAGTTTCTTCTGCTTCTTTTCTTGTTATATGGCTGGCTTTATAAAAATGTCATTAACCTACATGTGTTCTGTATAAAAATTAAGAATTATGTCATTGTGTTTTTTGTTTTGATTATGGAAATATGAGTTGTTTTTCCCTGGCACACAACCTAGGCCTCCTCTCTCCCGGTGGTCATCATCTCCAACTCCAGCCAGCAGCAGAGCGCCTGGGCATCTGTCCTCTGGTTCAACATGCTCAGTGAGGACACCAAGGTGAGAGATGCCCATGACTAACACACACCATGTAGCATTTTGCAGTGCTATTACAAGGCATTGGAAATTCATTTTGTATATATTTGTTAATGTGCGTCTGTTTCTCCAGAACGTCATATTCTTTGCCAACTCTCCTGCAGCCACTTGGCCGCAGTTTGGAGAGATGTTGAGCTGGCAGTTTCTCTCTGCCACTAAACGCGGACTGAATGATGCTCAGCTGGAAATGATTGCACACAGACTCTTTGGTAAATCCTGCTTCTATGTTCTGATTCAGTTGCTTGTCTTATGTCTTACTTGTCTTATTTTTGTGGTTGTTTTGTCTATAAATTGGGCTGAGAGTTGCATAATGTATCATTTTTTTTCTATCCCACCAGGAAAGAAGCAGAACTATGACACCTGCAAAGTAGCTTGGTCAAAATTTAGCAAGGTAAGAATACTGAATCCTAGAATATATTTTTCAGCATGGCTTGGGGGATTAACCTTAACCCTGACCACTCGACTTGAAACATCTTGACTTTGGTGATCCTCTGACTTTTGTTGACAGTTTTGGTTGTATGGCTATAGATTCTTAGTCTTGTTTGTTAATAAGTTTATGAATATACTCTGTAGGTGCGTATTGATGACCTTGTCCACCAATTTTGTTACAGGAAAATACTCCAGACACTTTCTGGGTGTGGTTTGATGGCATTTTGGTGATGGTGAAAACATACCTTGAAGACCTGTGGAGGGATGGGTATGTTCTCTCAACATAGTCTAATCTGGGTGCAATACAGATCAGTTTAGCTCATGCCTTATAAGTTTCTTGTTTTATGTGAAACTTTTTATATCTGTACTGTAGCCACATCATGGGTTTTGTGAGCAAAGGCAAAGAGAAGTCCCTGCTGAAGAAAAAACAGAGAGGCACGTTCTTGTTGCGCTTCAGTGAAAGTGTCATTGGAGGAATCACCTTCTCTTGGGTGGAAACTACCATAACTGGTGAGATATATATATTTCATAATTATTATGAAAAATGTTTAGAAATTGTTGACAGGCAGACAGAAATAAAAACAAGCTACTTACAGCAAACTCACTTTTTTTCTATGACATGTCTATTTTAGGTGAGCCTGACGTGAAGACAGTCCAGCCTTTCACCAAAGTTGACCTTACCCAGATCCCCTTCCATGAAATCATCAGGAATTTCCAGATCTTAGAAGCCGAAAATATCCCAGAAAATCCTCTGCTTTACCTATATCCCAACATCCCTAAAGACGAGGCTTTCGGAAAATACTACTCTGAGAAGAGTGGAAGTAAGCATCAAATGATACTTTTTGCTTGCCACAATTTTTAGAAAAGAAATCTGCCAAAGAACACACCTCACATTTGCTGTTTTGGTTAATGTTATTTGAATGGTGTTTTGCCTTGCAGCAGTCATGGGTAAAATTACACTATGTTGATAATGTTGGGGATAAATATGACACATTAAATCACATCTAAACTCATTGTCTTTCAGATGACAGTCCTTACATAAAGTACATCAAAACCAAGCTGGTGTTTGTTTCAAAGGAGTAAGTATATTATTAATTTATTTATTATTAATAATTAATTGTTTGAATTAAAACAAAAGTGTGCCTTTTATTCTAAATGTACTATTTTTACAGAAACACCAACTTAAACAACAAACTAAAAATGCACTTACTTCGTCTAAGAAGCAGTGTTCCCACGCCCTTTTTTTTGTCATGAGCAACTGGTTGTAATGACTGTTTGTCATTGGTCATGTAGGAACACACTGGAGGCTAGGTCACCCATGTCCTCTGACATGGCACAGGGTGAAGGCCTGGAGCCAATGAATGGCCTGTGTGGAGAGGCAGCTGGTGAGTCACGGCTCTCCTTGCTGTCCCATCCAGCTGAAAACCTCATCAAAAAAATCGCTCTCCCTTTGTCACAGAGCTCTGTGTTGCCCTCTCTATTTTGGCCTTGTGGTGTAGGAAATCAATGGGGAAGCTGTTGTCTAGATAGATGGCAGGCGACAATGACTATGAAATTGTTGAACTTCTAATTTATATCCCGCGGGGCTGTTGGCTGCTTCTACTGCATGCACATGTTCTGTAGTCTGCTCTACTGAACATAAAATCTATGATTTCAGACTGTTATTAACACATTTATTTAATTGTATAGCTTTTTGATTCTACCTTCTGATGCTTGAATACTTTTAACACTTTGCTTGGTGTATGTATTGAAATAAATTAAAAGACACTGTAAAATAAAAACAGCATATAGCCATAGGTTATATAATACCACTAGTAATGATCAATCATGAAATCAAAGGTAATATTATATAATATATTATTATTATTTTATTGCTATTATCACAAGGAGTAATTGTGGTAGCAATATCATTTCATCTTATGGTAATTTCATTTCAATCCATATTTAAATATTGAGCTTGACTTCATGCAAATCCTTGTACCATTTTGGTTAAAGAAAAGGTTCTACATTTTTGTCACTCTCATTTCCTAATCGAAAGCAGTACCAGAAATAAGCACAACCATAACAGCAGAAACAGTAGCTTTCTCTTGTCCCTTTCTCTGCTCTCAGAACACAACGGGAATCTTCATCCTCTGAATTCACCTCTGGAAACGTATCACTCTGATCCAATGCTGTCTGACTCGGTTGCAGTCCCGGAGGATGAGCTACTGATGTATCTCAACAACCCCAACCTCTTTGTTGACTCTGACATGTTGCAAGATGAGCCAGTGCTGCCTGATTTTAATCTTCAAGGATTTAACTGCCTGCCCCCACAATCCTGTGGAAGCATTTTCCAGTAAGCCTCTGTTGTGTGTATTTAACCAAACCACTGTATCATTAATCTTCAGCTTTACTTTTAGCAACTTAAATTACAACATCCATGTCATGTAATAGTTTGCTTTGAATACAGTTTTAAACTGAAATACTCGACAGCCCCTCTGCTTAAACTGATAATCGATGAAGAAGCATTTGAATGCTTGTGTGCACTTTGACATTGTTAGAATACAACCTTTATAATTCCCTTTTACCGTGTTGTGCTATTGTTAAAATGATTCAGTCAGACACAAAAGAGAGGTAATTTAATTAGCTGGACTTATATCCACATCATTAGTGTCTCGGGCACCTGTATGAGACCTCACAACTATCATGCATCATAAAGTCTTGTGTATGAAAAATTTGGCATTTTGAGACCCTGTTATATTAACATAACATCTAAGGAATGCTGTAAAACTGACAATTTAAGCATGTTTTTTTTATTTGTAGAGTATGTTGCACAGACTGCACATAATTTATTGTTTCAGTGTTTGTTTCGAGTCCCTTTGTGGTTGATATAATGGTCCGTTGAAGTTACGTTGTTATACAACCTACAGCTTGTGATAAACTACTGAAATATGGCACTTCCTTTAAGTTATATGCTTTTATGTTACCCTGCTCATTTAAATCAAAATGAAATATTATCACCAATAAAAGTCAAATAGTTCATTGCATATTCTGTCCATTGATAACTGAATATTGTAAATGAACAAAAATGAGAAGTTGTTTTTATATCATGAATCTAGATGTTCACAGTAGCTTATTTATGACGCAGATTTACAGTTTACTTCAGACTGCAGCACCAAACCTTAGTCAAAATCGTATGTTAAAACTGAATACAGTTATTTTAATAAAAGCTAAATACTGCAGCTCTACAGAGATTTTAGGTTCTCCAATAACTTTAACAGTATTTACAGTTTTTGCTTTACAGTATGCATTGCACATTATGGTTAAGTTTTATTCTCCCTCTTCAACCAGCAGCAGGCAGCTGTTTTCAGAAAATGCTAGCCTACTGCCCAGGCAGCATCAAGTAGCTAGCTGACGATGAAACGCGGACAGATAGCAAACTAAAGAACCTGATATTTTTCTCCGGAATTAGTGGAGACAGAACAATAGCTAAAAGGTCAGTGAATACTTTACTTACTAACAAATGTTGCTCTGTGCCATTTGGGCTGTGTCACGTCAAGTAGGCCATTTTTGTTAACGTGTCAGTTAAGCTAGCCGTTGTGGTTATTAGCCCTTGGTGTGGTGGTAAATGACTTGTAGTAAACGTTGTATCTCAGTTTTTCCACATTTTTACCCCTAGCGGCAGGTTCGATCAGAGCAGCATTAAGTTATTTATTAGTATTTTCACTTTGCTTACATGTCATTTCTTTTAGCTGTGTGGCTGGAGGGATGGTAAGTTAATGTTAAATTACCTGTCTGTAAGTCCAACACTTTGGTCTGTAGTGAAATATTAGTTGTTGAGTTTGAATAAATTCTTACGAAATCAGTAATCAGTTGACTTAAAAGTGCCACATAAAAGTCAAATTTTTTAAATTTCCACTTATGCTACCCATCAGGTAAGTTCATGACAGTATACCTTTAAAACTAATGACAGACTTGTTGTCTTGGCTTAATAAAGCTTTGAGTGATACAACTAATCAAAGCTCTCTCTTACCATGCATGACTGGGCTTGAAAAGTTGTTTTTGTTTGTTCGTTTAAAAAAATAATTATAGTGCCTTAAACCCCCTAAATAACCATGGTGCAGAGGGTAAACTCTTAAATTAGATAACAAAATGTCCTTTCTTCTGGTGCCACCTCAAGCCACAATTTACATTCTTTACCCCACTAGTGGTAGGGTCTGTAAGGCCCTCTACCCATAATCATAGGTATGAACTGTGCTCACAGCTTGGTGAGGGTGCAGAGCATAGTGTAGAGGCAAGGTGTAGACCAACAAGTGCCAGGTTGTAAAAAAAGTGCCATTGTTAACTATCTTCCTATTCATAAATTTCGCTGCCCCGTCTGATGATTTTAAGTTGGTGTACTGTGTTGTGTTTTTCTCTGAAACACAGAGTTCCCATTGCCATTGCTCTCATGTTACGGACAGCTGTAATCTCGTTGGTTGCACATAAAAAGGTCAAAGTTGAACTGACTAAACCTTTCAGTGCAAAGCCTAGGCCTTAAAATGTTAGTGGCACACACGCACCACCCACGATAGTGCTGCTGTGAGGTTCAGTGTCTGTGACAACAATGGCATGTGTACAGGACCTAAGAATAGAGCTGTTGTGTTAATATTTTTCATCCATCCAACAGCTTTATTTTCTAGGGTGTAATAAGCATTTTGGCCTTAACAGTTGCTTGTGTTAGTCTTCCTGTAAGATAAATCACACATAGTAACAATTGGTAGAGTGTGGACATGAGTATGAATATTGCCTTTCTCGTTATCTTCAATAAATAAATGCCTTGACGCAACTCAAACATGCACACTCCACCCACATGTCAAACTTAAGACCAGATCACGTGAACTCTTTTTATCATGAGTCATGTGCTGAAAGCATGTAAGAGGCAGAGTTGAGACACAGGTTAGAGTCACAAGTTCCTGAATTACTGAAATAAGGCATGTTGTGTTAGAGAGGAATAAACTGTGCTGATTTTGTAACATTACTGGTTTCTCATATTATGTAACAGACACCTAAAAACTACAAGTGGTGATGACATACAGGCTATTGTTGCTCAAAATTACTGAAAGCAACTGTGGATTATTGTATACAAAATAGACTTTATTACATAACACATAAACACATAAGTACATACATAATACATACTGTAAAAGCAAACAACAACAGAGTAAAACAGGGAGGTTTTGAAGGAAATAGAGCAGTCTGAAATGTTGGTAATGTAACATAAATGTTTTTTTGTCAAATTCAAGCTGAGTGAAGACCCTGCCTAACTTCCTCTGCCAACTTCTAAAAGTTGATAGTGGCTGAAGGTAAGCTGCACTATGTCTGTGTTGCTTCATGAGAATAATATTATAGAGGGCTTATATCAGGAGAAACATCAGGCAAGTTTCAGGAAATCAGGATCTCAGAGCCTGCCAACGGGTCAAAAGGCAGGTGAATGGTGCAGCAGCCCTGGTGAGCAGCCCGTGGTAGGCCTGTCGAAACTGTCGGTTCATGACAACATACAGCACAGGGTTGATACAGCTGTTGAGCCAGGTGAGGTTTGCAGAGAACATGTGCAGTACCTGTGGGGCACGGTTATGTTTGTCGGCTATGTTGAGCAACAGGAAGGGGACAAAGCAGAGCACAAAACACAGGAAAACAGTGAAGCACATGCGTGTTACACGCTTAAATTCACCGTCATCTCCTGAAGTTGCTGAGTGGGAGGAGGATGCTGCTGTGGTGGGAGCAGGTGTGGGTGAAGCTGATGTAGGGACGATATCAGGGGAAGGCTTGTTGGCTGCTGATGAATTTGAGGCCTTGGCAGAGCTCTTTTCACAGGTGATCTCATCCTTATTTTGGGCTAGTTCTGCCTGGCTGCTCATCTCACAGCTACATGTGTTGGCCATGCCACTCTCCACACCACTGTCATCGGTCCCTTGTGCTGAAGAAACTGGTTTCTTCCTGGATGATCGGCGGCTGACCCTGTAGCGGAGCAGTGCCTGTGAGGCAATCCGGACACGTTTGTAAATGAGGAGGTAGAATGCGCCAACACAGCCCAGACCAACAAAAAAGTAGAAAAATAGCAGGATGGTGCTGTAGGGACGGCCCCTGGTCCGGTGGAAGCTGCATGTGCACACCTGTGGCACGAACACGTAAACAGGCCATAGCGGGGCAAAGCTCGCCAGGCCTAGTGCCCACGCTGAGATCAGGAGTAAAATAAGACCACGGTCAGAGAAGACACGTTCAAACACAGCCCTTTTTGTGACCAGGAGATATCTGCTCACTGCTACCAGGCAGAGGGTGATAATGGAGACAGAGTTGGAGAGGAAGAGGAGCAGGCCGAAGATGCTGCACCAGAGCTGACCACTGCGCCATCTGAGGTGTAGATAGGAGTCAACTGAGATGGGCTGCAGTATGGTGCAGTACAGGAGATCTGCTACAGCCAGGTTGACGATGAGCACATTGAAGCGAGTCCTCAGACGTGGGTCTAAGGCGAAGGCCAGAATGGTCATCAGGTTTCCCACCGTACCAGTGATGGTCACAGCACATCCCCACAGTACAGCAAAGTAGCGGTAGCCTACGACTGAAGGACTGTAGCAGGAAAAGAGGTCGTCGTCTGTTTGGTTCGTGTGGTTCATCAGCATTCTGTCGACTAACAGGAATCATAATATAGGTTAACTTCTTTGTCATGCACTCACGGAAAGTTAAATTCAAACAGAAATCCAGTCCCCCACCTCTCTCTTTGCCGTGTCAGTAGTGCCACAGGTGAAAAGGGAAGTTACAGGTCTAGATAGTCTACCACTTCCTTTTGAACAAAGACCTCTCTCTGACAGAAACCTTTGTTTGTAGTTTTAGTCATTGTTTTGTTTCATTATATTTTTGTATGAGTATGAGAACAATTTCAACGGTCATTTTCTGCAGTTTTAGGATAATCTAATGTAATTTTATTTAAAACTGTTGTGTATAACTGCTGTGGCTCTTGTAACTTGACATACATTGTCTGGCAAGCTTAAATAAGTCCTCAACATTAGCCATTATACAAAAGTATAAATAAGGAATGAACAACATCGAAACAGGTTCTGTGTACAGTATGATGTCAAAAGAATTGTCTCTGTAACAATAACTCAAAAATTCAGAAATTATTTGAATGAACTGTTTTCACCTCCTTCAGCATATAGATTATGAGTCTCAATTAGTGAAACACCTGCATACATTAAAGCTAGAATTTAACAGATAAAACATATGATAAAAAAACTCCAAGGGATTTTCAAATAAATGTATCATTTTAATTTAAAATTTAATTCATATGGCAAATAAAAGCCCCTATTTTGAAACAAGATTTCTCACCTTAAAGCTGAAGATTTCTGCCAGTCTTTCTAATAGTTGATGTGTAGCTATGTGTCATGTGTCATTCTCTGCAGTGATCTGGTGTCTGGCTTCCTGCTGATATTACATTTATTTGCATCCTCTGTATTGCGTTAGTATCCTCTAAATGATGAAGTGGTATGAAATAGGGTTTTTCCGTTTCATGTCTAAATTCAGGAAAAGATCTTGCGTAATTTCCTACAGAACATTTATTAAAAATATTTCAAGTGGAATAACCAAATGTGGAAAGTTTAGTTTATTGCATGTATTTTTCAGAGACCATGTACAGAAAGCATTAATCTCATACACAGAGAGAAGAAATGTATTGTATCAGATTTAGCTACTAGCTCATTTCCAGCCGTAATCCCTGGGCAGCAAGACACAAACACTAACACAACTAATGCAATAATACAAATACAAGTTCAAAATTACAATAAATACTAAATCCAATCATAGATCCAAACATACATACAAATTTCAATCATTACACTCAACACTATGCAATTTATATAAATATTAATTCCCAGTCAGCATGTATTTAAGTCGCTTATCAATAGGAACTGTATGTCCAAATAGAACAGGACTTGACCTCAGTAGATCAAATGTTTGAATCATCACTATGTTTATGATTTTATATATAATTTTGCTTTTGTGTAACAATAAGGAAGCTTCATAATTAACCTCCTCACAAACTATGAGATAAATCAGGATGTCCTCAGTGTTCATCTGGTTAGTTAAGAGGATAAACAAATTCCTGCCTACTATATTATCAAAATGTGTTTCGTTTTTTCATAAAAGTACCCAACAATGCTTGTGCCACATTTATGAAAGTAAAACAAGTTTGTGTTTGTGGCCAAGTCAAATTTATCTGCAGAGGCGAATATCACACAGGTCTTTACTAATTCCTTCTGTAGCACAACTCTGATGTTTTTAATCCCTGTGTTTCCACACTCACGCTATGGGATTATGTTCATAATGTTGTTTGTAAATACCTGCTTCTATAGTCATACAGTCAAACAGTACATTGTCCTTCTGTGCTGTTGAAACTGTTCCATTAAGACACTGAAATCTTTCAATGTAGTGCAGATGAGAAAAGATGGCCTGCCATTTTAAATATCTAAATTATTTCCATATAGACAAATCACTACAGAGACATACAGTAGTTTTACTATTGTGCTTGTTCTAGGAAGTATTCAGGGAAACCATTTAAGTGGTGACAGTTACACCTGGACTGCAGTTACACTGAAGAAACTAGATCACATAGTTTTTTTTTCTTTCATTATTTTTGTTACATTATTTTTTTCCACACATACTTAATTTTCCTAAGACAGTGAGGGTAAACATTGATAGCTACATAGTGCTCCAGTGGCAATTACTTCTTCACTGCAACTGCGATGATGAATTAATGTTGGTCACATGAGACAAAATTATTTAAGACACAATGTCATTTTGACCCTTTTGCTGTTGACTTCCTGTTTCTGTCACACGAGTAAATATAGACCATTATGTACAAGCCCAAGTGTGAAAATCTAGACACACAGAGCAGTAAGTTGAATGCGAGCAAATGCAGAACAAGTACTGAAAGTGTCAGTGACTTATTCTGTGGCCTGTAGGCAACAAAAACAGAACTAAAGTGTTGCTACAATGCAGCTACTATGTCTAACCTATAGGCATGTTTTTGCTGACATTGATGCTTTGCATATGTAATGAACCATTGCAGAAATTAACATTAAAAACATGAAAACGGAGGCATATGGTTTTGAGTCAGATACAGAGTGATATGTTGCAGATTCCTTTTCAAACAATCTCCAAAGTCCATCTGATGACTGGCTTATAGTTAAGTGATCAATGGAATGTGGCAAATGTCTCTTTAAAATGTCTTTAAAATCTGTAAGAAAGAAAGGGAAAGGACAAAAGTGTATGTTGAGATTGCTTGGTAATAAATTCATTCTTATATTGCAGATCTCACAATAGAAGGTGCGTTCTTGAGTGCTTGGGTCTCTTTCTGGGTCTCCCATTCTCCTCAGAATTGAGAGGTACGGGGGAAGAATAAAAAGAAAGGTATACTCCAGTCTGTTATTGTGGCCATGTTGTGTAGTTGTTAAAAAATGCAAAGTTGTAGATGTTATCATCAAGCTGAGATGAGAGGGTATCTCTGTAGTAGCTTGAACTGATTAACACAATGTTTGGTGTGTTTTACATTGCACATCTACAGCTACTCATACAATGTAGTTAATCTGCCATTCTCACCACTGAGTGGCAGTAATGCACCTGCTTTAGTTTTTGCAAATGCATTATGGTTCAGGTTGTCTGAAATTACTTGTGATTGTGCACATCAGAGGTGAGTCCAATTCTTGCAACTTGACCTTTGTGGAAGAATAATACAAACCTGACATGTTTAAATATTACCTTGATCTTTATTATCATTAGTTATGTAACACATTACATCAGAGTGAATATCATATGTATTAACCTCCCTAGTGTAAAACCGGTATTTGCTGTATTTGTTGTGACTACTTCCCTCAGCTACGTCCATATATGTGACAGTACGACCATGCATTTTGTCCAGTAATGCATACTTACGTACTTTATATGTCGTACTTCCACACATCCGAAAGACATACATCTCTTGCCTTAATTTAAAATTACCCTCTGTATATAACCTGCACATACACTGTGCTCAAATTCACATTCCTCAAATTAATCTTGATTCCATTTTTGTATGTGATTTAGAGTATAACTGTGATCATTTTAAAGACACCCTGTCAAGTTCCTTCCCTCTTTTCTCTCTCCTTCCTAATCTCTACGCTTTTAATTAATAACCCAAACAACTGATGAGTTAAATTAGTGGCTGAATGCGGTGGTTGCATTATTTCAGCAGAATATTTACATCCTGTAAATTCCAGGAGTTGACCACCAGGTCCAGAGGCCCTAGTGGGTCAAAGCTGGCCAGGCCTAGTGCCCACGCTGAGATCAGGCGTAAAATAATCCCTTTTTGTGACCAGGAGATATCTGCTCACTGCTACCAGGCAGAGGGTGATAATGGAGACAGAGTTGGAGAGGAAGAGGAGCAGGCCGAAGATGCTGCACCAGAGCTGACCACTGCGCCATCTGAGGTGTAGATAGGAGTCAACTGAGATGGGCTGCAGTATGGTGCAGTACAGGAGATCTGCTACAGCCAGGTTGATGATGAGCACATTAAAGCGAGTCCTCAGACGTGGGTCTAAGGCGAAGGCCAGAATGGTCATCAGGTTTCCCACCGTACCAGTGATGGTCACAGCACATCCCCACAGTACAGCAAAGTAGCGGTAGCCTACGACTGAAGGACTGTAGCAGGAAAAGAGGTCGTCCTCTGTTTGGTTCGTGTGGTTCATCAGCATTCTGTCGACTAACAGGAATCATAATATAGGTTAACTTCTTTGTTCAAGTGCTTTCCGACAGCGAGTGACAAGGAGAGAGGACGGCTGGCTTTTTAGTGAACAAGCGCAGCTGTCAACCATGGCAACCACAGAAACAGCATGCTCTTTTTGCCTGCTGTATTTTTTATTATTTTCATATCTTACTGTTTTTTGCACACTGCACTGCAACTCAATCAACTTCTGATCACAAATAGTTTGAAAGCCAAAATGTGGATATGTTTTAGTTTATCTGTTATGTCTGTTGGTCGCGTATTACTCTAGTACTGTACTGTAGTAATGTCAAAACATTATATATTTTAAACATTACTCACATTGCACACAGTGTGTACTGGCATTATCACATTACTAAACTACTCGTACAACCAGTTGCATTTGTGATTTATTGTTATTGTCATATCTCATTACATTTAAAAAATGAAAAAAATCACCAATCAACATTGCTTACAACCATAAACTCAGTTTAATGATTTTGTATATAATTTTGTTTTAATTTAACAATTAGGAAGCCCAAACATGTACCCTTTCTCATTTTTCAGTAATCTACATTTACAGTAATGTTTCAATACACTTCTTCTAAATAACAATTCATACATTTGTAGACATTTTCTTTTTATTGCAGTTAACAAGAAAAGTTAGCAGGAGTGCTTAAAGTATTGCTACAGTTTCCGTTTCCTAAAGCTTCCCTCTAGTGTTTCACAAGCCATCATGAAAGTTCTTACTGGGATAGTTCAGGGTCATGTAGGGGTGGAGCACACAAGGCAGCGCAGACAAACTAAACGATTATCCCACTACAGGCCTATAATACTACCAAAAATGTTGTGTCGTTCTTTGCACTACTCATCTGTGTATGTGGTCCTTTTCCTTCTGTAACATGATGCTGGTGTCTTTCATCCCACTGTTCTCCACACTCCTTGTATGGGATTGTGGTGAAAATGTGGTCTGTATAATTAAATGTGCATATAATGCAAATACCTGCTACTAAAGTCATAAATCAACCATTGTCCTGCTGTGCTCACAGTGTTGAAACTATTCCATTAAGACACTGAAACCTTTCTGTTTTGCGCAGTGAGGTGCAGATAAAAAAAAATGATAGATCATCATTTTAAATGTATTTCAGTCATTTACATGTAGACTTTTCAATGCAGACTTTTATTTATGTGCTTTGTGGGACTTTATCCACGTGGTTGTTGTCAGTGGCCACTCAGGGAGAATCTGGGGAATCATCAGGGGAACTAAGAAACTAACTTAGCATGAGTTTTCTATCTCGTTTTATTCTTATTTTCGTCAACCTTACTGCATTTTATACAGACTGTAGAATAAACACTGATAGCTGCATAGTGCACCAGTAGCAATTACTTCTTCACAACAACTCCACCTCTGCCAAACCATAAATGTGACATACACCTCAGTACAGTTTTAAGACGTAATGTAATTTCTACCCTTTTCCTGTTCCTCTTTGACTTCCTGTTTCTGTCCCACAGAGGTAAATATAGACCATTTAGGCCAGCAGTGAAAATGTAGACATACAGTATAGAGAAATGTTTGCCAGTAGCTGCAGAAACGGTACGGAACTTGTTGGTACCTTTTTCTCTTTATAGGCCACAAAAACAGAACTTTACAGTGGTACAATCCACTATACTGTGACAGCTAGAGCATGATACCAGCTAACATCAGAGGCAACTACTATATCTAACCCGGCGGGCATGTTTTTGACAACATTAATGCTTTGGATATGTAATGAGTCCTTGCAAAGGTGAACATAAAAACATAAGAGAGGTAGGGTTTTGAGTCAGATACAGTGGATCATATGGTAGAGTGAAGATAATTAGTCAGTTGCAGATTGGAGGATGCTCAAAGAAGTCCATGCTTGATAAAAACTTGTTTAGAAGTTCCTCTTCAAACTATCTGCAGAGTCTACTTGATGACTGGCAGATATTTGAGTGATAAAGGGCAACTGGGGAGGATGGAAACATACTTGAAATCTCTGGTTCTCCCTGTCAACGTAACAGTAGTGGTCTGCAACCACAGTATGCACCATGAAGAGTCATATTTATGTTCACTGTTTTTATAACGATGTAACACCAGCTGGAGCCACGCCAGCTGATTTGGCTCTTGATGGCACATGGTTGCAGGCCTCCACTTCACAGTGTGCTTCTTCCTGATTCATCCTCATTCTCTCGCCATCAGTAAGGGGTGAAGAGGATCGGCCCATGGGTGGTGCGGATGGGTCCTGGGGCGGGCCTCAGCAGGCTGAGGTGTGTTCCCTGTAGGAGGTGGTGATGGGGATGATGGTGGGAGGTTGGGCCGGGAGGACGAAGTGCCAGCTGATTGGAGGAGGCTGCGGCTGCCATCGCCGCAGCAACAGCCAGTGGACTTGGTAAAAGTCCGGCCCCCAGAGTTTTTGGAAGTTCCTTTGAGAAAACCAAGAATAAATAGAAGTAAACGTGACACAACTTTATTTATTGATGCAAGAGGTTTTCTAGAACCTAAATGATACATGATTATGGGGGAGAATTGAGAAATATGGACTATGACTGTGAGAAAGACAAACTGAGTCTCTACCATAAAGTCTGTGCGCTTCTTGTGCCGACTGAGAAGAGGATTAGGTTTCCCTGCAACTCCATCCCGATGCCTCCGGCTAGATATATGCTGAAACATAAAATGAGAAAGGACAGATATGGGATATTGAGATTGCTTCGAAACTACTTCACCCGTGGAAACTACTTTTTGTGTCAGTTTCTCACCTGTTTAAGCTGCAACTCTGAGTTGACTCTAACGTTGCAGATCTCACAGTGGAAGGTGCGTTCCTGAGTGTTGGGGTCAGAGGACAGCTCCCCTCCTTGCTCTGGACTGGGTTTAGGACCCAGACGTGGGTATGCTTTAATGGGTCCCAGTCCACTCCGAGCCTCAAGAATGGTTTTGTGTTTGGTACCTGAAAACAATAAAAAGAAAGGTATAGTCGAGGCCATGTTACAGTGTAGTGCATATAGTAAATACTTAACACTAAAGTGACTTTGTGGTGCTCTCAACTGCTGTTTCCAAGATCAAGAATGAACTATGAACCTCAGCTTTTAAGCCAACATGGATAAGGAGTCCTTAAAGTTCTAAAAATAAATAAATATATAATGGAAATTTGAACATCTGCAATTCCATGACAGGTGACAGAAATCTACTAACAAAAAAAAGACAAAAAACAGCTACTAAATGGACCTTGCAGTGTGATTGTTTGCTCAACAAGCACATGGTTGTTTAAAAGACCAGAGAACAAATTCTAAAGCTATAGATGTAATACAATACATCAGCTTGAGATGGGAGAGTGTTCCTATAATTGCATTGCAACTGAGTGAGACAATATTTAGTGTATAGGTGGTAGGAGGTAAGGATTTTATATCCACCCATCTACACCCAGTCAAACCATGCACTTTCTAACCTGCCATTCTTACCACTAAGTGGCACTAATGCACCTGCTTTGGTTTTTCAAACTTAAAATGCGGAACAAGTGCTTCTAAGAAGCCATGCCTCAGGGTGTCTGAAGTTGCTTCTAAGAGTGCATACAGTATAATGCTGTTGTTTGTAGAGGTTTATTTCTCTAAAGATTGTGCATACGCTGTGGCATGATATACTTATGAATATGTGCACTCTGACAAAACTGTGTTGGAGTTACCTTTGTTGTGTGCCTCCAGTTGTGAGAGGGAATTAACTGCTACTTTGCACAGGGAGCAGTAGAGCAGCTTCTTGGCTTTCTCCTCCTCTGACTCTCCTGAAGAAGGGCTGGGTTCTGGGGACGGGGTGTCAGGAAGACCAGCCGCTGCTGGATCCGCAGGGGGGGAACTGAGGGCCGCAGAGAGGGAGGGAGAGAGTGGCAAAGGCATGCTGACAGAAGGCAAGAGAGGACACTCTGCGTCTGCTGAGCTCAGTGTGGGTGTTGGAAGGTGGCTAGGGGTCAAAGGTGACTTGTTAGAGTTGGGACAGGATTGGGTGTCATCTGTAAACAGCACAAAGTTTTCAGGTTAGTGAATCATTTGTGGAAAGTCAACCATACAATTAACTCTTCAACCCTAATGATCATGATATAAAAGTGTGAAAATCCAATGCTGCTTTTCCAGCACTAGTGCTGTGCTTGAAACTCTGCCTCTTTGAGGTGGAACACATAGCTGTGCTGATCTGGACCTGCCAGCCGGTCTGGCCACCCCTTTGGGGTGACACCTTAGCTATAGATGAGGCTTACATCCCTACTTTGTTTTATTTATTTTTTCAATTGTCATAGTTCACCTCAGTATTGAACTGTGTGATCAGAGATATTTACACAGGTTTTCTATAATAAAATCATATTAACACTACATTTCTTAGTAAACACCAGGACACCAACACTCCTCTCTGGTTAGTCTCCATCCTATCACTTCACACAACAGCTGTGTTGTGCATCTGTGCCATTTTGTGACAGATTTGTGTGTGTGTGTGTGTGTGTGTAACATCACATGTAACAGGTGATGCTCACCCTGCTTATTAGGCTCAGGCTCAGGGCTGGATGGAGAGGGGCCTGGTGGGGTGGGTGAAGCAGTAGGGGGAGGGTGCTGCTTGTCGCCATCTTGGAGACGAGCTGTCTTGGATGTCTCGATCCCCTTCACCCTCCGAGCATGGCGGTTCCCCTTATAGTGGGCTTCTGCCTGGCTCTGGCAGAAGAATAACACATGTCAGAGGTTTATATGAACTCATGGATTTGAATGGGCACAATTAGATTCTTATTTCCATTTTTAACAGAACATTTCATTCTTAACCAATTTCATGTTGGCTCTCTTTATTCCCTTTCTTCTTGTTGACATCCACATGAACTTCAGTCAGAGAGCCAGTGAGGTCAGCGACGTGAACCCACACTGCCATGTGGAGTGGATTTATCTGAGCATATACCACTGAACTGTCCAATGAGCTGTGTGCTGCTGGTAGTACTAGCATTAGAAATGTGCCTCTTTCAGCTTTACATTTACTTTTTTGTCTTATATGTACTTGTTTGTCTGGTTAGTTGTGCAGTCATGAGCATTTACATTTTTTTTCCCAAGCAAATGCAAAAAAAGCACCAAATCTTGCACCCATCTGGTTATGACCAGAAAAGTCTCAAATTCCTGGACTAGTGTCAGTGAAAATGAGGGTTTGGAGAGTGAAAGAGTAATGCTTTCCTTTCCCACAACAATTACTGATGAGATACCTGTGAACATATCACCTACAGTAACTCCCAAGATCTCCAGTTAAGATGTGACGTGACCATCAGTTGAAGACTGTGGTTGTGATGGGCAGCTTCCAGGTGTGGATCTGTAATGATGTAGCAAGGACTACTGACTGTTTCTAACCTGCATTTATAGATGTTAAACTAAACACTCATATTTTATGACCCCAAGGATAATCCAATAATTCTGAAATATATTCTGGCACTTTTACAGTAAATGGCTGTTGATCTGATGGTTTCTGAGTCTGATGTGCTGATGAGGATGTCGGAGAAGATTAGCCTCTAGAATATTCACGTCTTTCTTCACTACTGGTGTAATCACTGAACTGGCCTGTTGAGCTGATTATTGAGTGGTGGGATTATCTAAAATGGGGTGCAGGGCCGTGGGCGTCCAGTGACAGTTGACAGTCAGCTACCGAGAGATAAAATGGAGCAAATCAAGAAGAGTTTGTGTCCATGAGTGTGTGTTTGCCTGCTTGTCCTTGTCTGATTGCACTTAAGAGGATCAGTTTAAAGTCAGGAAATGGGAAATATGAGGAGGAGTGGATATTTCAGTAAGTCCTTTGTACGGGTGGAGAGTTTGGGTTTCAGTTTATCAGAGTTAAAGTTTTAATCCTTAAGATTTTCATGAAATCAAACCCCATTTTTAAAACTATTTATGTTTTTTTTTTCTGCATTATGCATTCAGTGTATTTACATGTAATTACATCACATCAGACAAACTAAACATTTCCTACTGCTTCACATTAAAAGCATTCAACTTTTATTGTGAAACAGAGCAGTCACAGGAAACGCAATGTATTTGTCAGATCTTAGTGCTGACATTGATCGTTGATCAAAAATAGACACTTTCTACAATATCTGCACATGGAAACTACAATATGGTTATAGTTAAGGAGAGTTCTTGGTTATGGCTAATATAATCTGCGGTTGAGACATTGTTAAGATTAGGCAACTAAAACGCAGGGTGAAGGTTTAGGAACGATTGTGGTTACAGTTAATAAAAAGAATATGTGCCGATCGCCAAATCCATTTTCCTGCATGAAAGTCTGTCACGCTATACACCATCCCAACCTTCACGTCCTTACTTTACGCCTTGCTACACAAAGGACTCGCTACCTCCTGCACTGGCACTTAACATTGGCACTGGACGTAAATCGTGAGGTGCAGAAACGTCCAATATGGAAATAATAGCTACTGGGCTTTGAAATCCATGTGTCAATCAAGACCAGATATACGTGTGCATGTGCATGTCAGCATCAAATGAAATCAAAGGAAAGAGTGAGGTGTTAGGGCATAAATATAGTTCCTGTAAGCTCCTCACTAATACAGTAATACAAGATTGTGTGTGTGACTGTATGTGCATGTGAATGCTCAAGCAGAGGCCTGCTGGGATTAGAGAGGTTTCTTTATGTCAATAACAAGGCTGAGGGACCCGCATAAGGCCCGTGACAGGTACATGTCAGGAGCTCTGCGGGGTGGGATGCTTCACTGAGGCAAATAGACCACTGGGACGTGTCCAGGATGCCACTGTAAGCCTGAAGTATTAACTGCCAATGATAGTTACTCATATAGCCCTCTTCCTGATTGGTGATGACAGAAAGGCAGATATAGCTCTGCCTGTGTAACCCAACTCCTCTGGCTGCTGCTACCCAAATCCCTGCAATCAGACAAGGAGATGAAGTCCTACAAGTTCACCCACAAATGACAGCAGATAGCTTGAAAGGTAGAAATACTCAATGCTCCCTCTTCTCTTTACACTCCACGGAACTCTTTTCTTTCTGCTTGGTCTTTGATACTTTCACTCTCCATGTGACCTTCAGTGTTAGGTCTTAAGAAATTGATGAAGGTGTGCCATCAATTCACGTGTAAAAAGCTCGACAGCCTCGGAGGTGGAGGTGGGATGCAGCAGAAACAATACGATGTAAAAGAGATTAAGGCATCCGATCTTTGGAGTTAAGAGGAAAAGTTAATAATGACAAAATATAAATGGTGTTTGGCATAGTAGGTGAAATGGACTGAGAGAAGCTACCGAGGAGCCTATAGAAAGATGGATTAACATGAATGAGGAAGAAGAGATGGGATTTAAGAGGGAGAAAATGAGAACAAGTGAATGTCACTGAAATCCTTTTTCTCTCTAAGCAGGATGTGCTTTCATGTTTTATCTACAAAGCGACAAAAGGCACAGAAAGCAGAGAGAGCGGGACTAGCAGCCAAATCTACTGTACGGGGTACTTGCAGCAGAAACAGGAAGAGGGGGTGGGAAAAAGCTGGAGAGGTGGAGAGAAGGAGAGGGGACAGATGACACAGTATACCCCACAGAGGGAGAAGCAGAAACATGAAAACTCACAAGGAAAATAGTGAGCAAGCTAACTTGCCGAACAGACGGGAGACATGAATGAAACAAGGTTTGGGGTGGGCCCTGAGAAGAAGAAGAAGAAGAAGATGAGAGAGAGAGAAAGTAACAGAGAGAGAGAGGTGTCCAGCATGGTACTGCAGTAGTGACGATGGCTAATGCAGTATGGTGTGACGTCAGCCTTGCAGCAGAGCTGGGCTAAACACTGGCAGGCTAATCTGTCCTCTGTGGCCTGAAATGAATTGCAATGTTATAATTACAACATGTGTGGCTACGGTATAGTAGCAGTGAGAAGCACCTGCTTGTGAGTGGCCACTATCAATCAATCTGCCTCTTTCACTTTGTGTAAGTACTCAAGAACTCCCATTTAACACCGGCATCCCTCATGACATAAACACGAAAGAAACTGTTGGTATTATTAATGTACTTTGGTGCCATGTGAGCTGAAGAAGACTTGATGAAAAATAATGAGTGTTTGTCTGCCTTTGAACTGTAGTACAGCCCAGACAGCGTGAGTAAGCCAAGTACTGTGCTGTAAGCAGAGTATTCCTTCATTATTAAAGAATGTCCACCGTGCTTTAAGCTCCGGGTCTCTCAGGTTACTGTGGAAAATGCTGTAGAGCTGCAGCAGAGCAGATGCACACCGCGGCTCACGAGTAAAACAGCAGGCAGGACAAACAGGTGGCTCAGTATTAGAGTTCCCACTGCATAACACAGGCGTGACACCAGTTACAGACACACGCACATTCATATTTACTGACATACAGTATGTAAATATGAACATACTGTCGTAAATAAAAGCGACCCCCGCTCATGCTCTGTATCCTACGCTCATGTAGACCATGTGAGAACATGCAGGTCTGAGCAGGGGAGATATAATTAAGCGGCCCCTCACAGAGAGAACAGGGCAGTGTTACACAAGTTTCAGATGACTCCCTCCCTGCCTGTGTTCTTTACACACCACTGCATTTAGAGTACAAGTATTTAGCGCCGGAATGCATTTATATTTTTAGATAGGCTTGTATGTCGGTCTTTTGTTTGATTTCTACTCATGTTTAGGTTAGAGGTTACAGTGTAGGTCATAAACACCAGGATTTTTCTAACCGTAAAAGCCCTTTCAGTGTTTTTGAATACACTCAAATTCAAGATGTTTAGTTGCACTGCATAACAAATTCAGCTCAGGAAATGTGTCTTTTGTGTCCCACCAGTAAATGTGCTATCTCATTTTTTTTATTTGTCCATGCAAAGACTGACTGTCTCAGACCATTAAAATATTTCCATTGCACACATGTACTTACAAACACATACACAAAAGGCCCATACAAGACTCTTAACACATCAATCATGTCATCTAGTAGCTGGGTTTTGGATGTCCATATTATGAGTTATTTGCTTTTCAATTTCAGTTAACACTACTGCCTCTTTAATGGGGACACTCAAATCATTCTTCCAAAGTTTCATCACTTCTGGCCTCTTTTTTTTCAGTCCCTCTGCCTCATGTTGGCATAGCGCCGACTGTCAAGAGTGAAATGCAGAAAATGTGCTCGATCAGCTTTTAGGTAGCTTTGAGGACAAGCTTGTGTTAGCTGTGGTTCACCCTCACACGTCTCCTCCATTAAAACCTCATCAGAGTGGACTTAAAAAAAAACCTTGTTATACTCACAGGCTTGCTATCAACACCTGAAATATGTTTTCCAAGCCTGACACACAGTTCAGCCCAACAAAGTCTCTACACACAAACTAAAAAGAAAGGTTCCCCAAACTTTCTGAAACTTGCTTGCTGTGTTTCTATTTGCTTTTCTGACACAACATTCTCTGAAGACTTTGATACTAGAGTGCAGAAGGACAGCCAAAATGATACTGGACAGTCATAAAATAGATTAAGCAAGCAGGGGTTTTCTGTCTTTCTCCCCCCACTCTCCTTCCTGGACAGGCTAAAATTGGAGCTGAGAAACTGTGAACGAAGTTCTCACCTGCTCCAGCTGTACAGTCAATCACCAACTAACTTTGGGTCCGGTCAACTAACTTTTTAGGTCATGATTTAATGTGTTTAGAGTGCAGGTGTAGAGCTCAGGGACAGTTTGACTGCTCATTGCAAAAGGAGTGGCTGTAAAACAGTGAATACATTTTTCTGAGCGTCTCAAACCCCCAGATGACTCTCCATTTAAAACGTTCACATGCATGATATAGTGCTAAAACACTGAAGCTACATGTCCCAGGCAAAAAGTCAGCATCCTCACAATTGATGATCCATAAGGAAGACATGGAAATAAACAAACAGCATTGTTCTTTTATTGCGGTGTAGAGCTGGTTAGTCCTAGTATTATACATATGATGAGAAAAAATGTAAGATCAGACTGTTATTTCATGCTAACATAACCCAGGTTGGCTGCTTAGCTTACATATTTTGTTCATATTCTCAAATCATCACTTTTAACGTTAATAAAGGCTTTTAGGAAGAGGACTAGCTGATGTATCTAGCAAATGCAACTATCTTGGGTAAAGAGCTTGACCGGGGTTGCTGGAGTGTAACCCAAATACAGTAAACAGCAGGACAGAGCTGCTAATGTTAGCCTTAACACTGATATAGTAGCATCCAGGAGTGGGGAAATACTACATAGTGGATTTGCTAGTATCTTTTTTAATGTAGCCTGTAACCCCACAAACTTAGTAGTTAGTTAATGACATGTTTGGTTGGTTGTCAGTAGCTAGCTAGTTAGCTGGACATGCTAATATTTGCAACTAACATTTGAGCAGATAGACACACTGTGTAATCCATTTCTTACACTTTTGCTTTTTGTGTTTTTAGTTTTGGAAGAGGCACCAAAAAGAGACACCACCCTCCAGACTCTTTAAATGCCAAGTGTCACTCATACTACTGCCCCATGCCTTTTAGCTAGGCCTGCTGTGCCTAATTACAGCTGCTAAGCTATGAGTGGACAATCACTGTTCAGTCAGTGTCAGTCAATTAGACGGGTATTGTCTATAAAAGTAAACCCTGTGAACTATTTAAGGTTTCATACCTCTGAGTTGAAGCGTATTTGACAGACATTGCAGGAGATGATTGGCCGCTTTGTCTTCACCATAGGTGGCCCGAAGGTGTGTGTCATCACAGCCTTCTGGACAGGATCCATCTGAGGAGAGATAACCCAGAGGTCACATCAAAGATTCAGCAACAGAGGAGCAACTCAGAAGGCAGCGTTTCTGTGTTTCTCCTAACGGCAGTCCAGTGAATGTGGATGAGAGAGAAAGGTGTTTAAGAAAGTGCAGGTGAATGACAGGGGGAGCCGCTGAAGGGGGAGAAAGCTGGGAGATAAAAAAGAGTGGAGAAGAGTGAATTGGAGAGGAAGCAGTGATTGATGTGGACAGGAGGGTGTGTGTTTTCTCAGCAGCAGCTGGTGCCGCTGTCTGTGCCTGAGTTCTTGGGTGCCGTTCAAACGCTTTAATTCATGCTGGGGTTAGAAGGGCCTAATTACAGACTCCAAAAACTTCGTTTGTATGCTACAAATCCTCTGCTTTTCAAAACATCATACCAGATTATTATACAAAATAATAGAGATGTTTTCTACTACCTTGATAAGAGATAAAACGTATTTAGATTGCTGTAGGGACATTAGGTCCTTGTAGAGAGAAAAGCAATCAACTTCAGCTTCAGGGAAATTGAAGTTCCCATTTTAAATAATCAGTACACTGAGTAATAAAAATGCAGAAATATTTTGAAATGGTAAAACAATTAAATTAACCAAATTGAATACAGACAAATTATGGTTTACATAAAAATGTGCTGTTGGTAATTAAAATGGTTTGACTTAAGTTTGAATACATAAACAGTGGGTAGACATATTTATTTTACACAGATCCAATTTTGTCATTACTGAAGTATAATTACTATCATTAGAAACATGCAGTTCAATGTTTATTATATTGAATCACATTATAGGATTAAAACAATTAAAACAATTAACAAGTATATATTAGAAAAGTAATTAGGATAGTAATTAAGATGTTTAATGAGATTAAAAAAGTACAATAAAACAATTATATATCTGTATATATATATATATATATATAAAACAATGGGATAAAAGACTTATGAGAAAACCAGAGCGTGTCAATGTCAAAGTCATGGACATATTTTAAATATCTTAAATTAAATGCCAAATTGAAAACATTGGCCTAAAAATACCAACCAAGCTTGCCATTCTCAGATCAAGCACAGATATAAATGTCACGTCATTCTCATATGAAATGTTTACTACCTCCTTTTTAGACGACTCGAATGGACTCGTGTGAGCTCTCTGACCCACTGACAGGGTTCAACAACCACAGTGCTGGGTGTTGCCCTCATTAAGCATCCAGAAGTACACTGCGGTTTTACTCACCCTCTCATTTCCTGCTCAGACTCTGAACGTATGCTGCCAAATGAGAGACTGTTTACACTCTCAAGCTCCGGGCACCGGGGGAAATGGTGTAATTGGTCTGAAAACTTAAACCCTGTTTGAATGCATTGTTAGAAATATTTATAGACTTTAGCCTGTGTTTTTATCCCCGTCTCTTAACTCGTGTCTCCAATTCAACTCTCTCTTGTTTTGTGTTTTTCTTGTAGAGACCTGTAACACCTCCAAACTTGTTCGTTTACATCTGAACATTTGTCTCTGTGGCAACACTGTGTGTGTGTGTGGGTAAAGGCATGACTGATTGTGTGTTGTGAATGTGTGTATATCTGAGTGCACTATTGTCTATGTGTCGATATGTGTGTCTCAAAGGTAGATAAAAACAAAAAACCCTGTCTCACTGTCCTGTCTCTCTCTTATTGGTGGCTGTTGTTCACCATGTTGATCTCCCATCACTGTGTGTCTTTTACCACCTGTTCTCGTCAGGATCTCTTTCTATACATGTGACCCTACTGTTATAACCTCATTAACCTATTAGTCCACTTTCTGTCTCCTCTGTCACTCTCTCCTCCCTCAAACAGTGGAGCTTTTGTTGCACCAGAAATTTACACCGTGTGCCATATGTACATCTGCATTTACAGTTTGAAATGGCACCATATTGACCACTGGGGGCAGCAAACACACAGTGAGAAGCTACTCTGTTGAAGATGCAACGGAGGAAGAGCAGCTCGTTTATCTGTTTACATCAAACTTAAACTGTGGGCTGAGAGGATTCATCACTTCAAGTTGTTTAATAAAGAAGAATAAAGACGACAGATACGCTGGTTCCAGACCTCTTAATCTGGTGCTGTGCTCTTTGACAGCTGTTCGTCCGTTTAGAGAAACAACGGAGCCAATGCAATGTGAAGGGTGGATAATAACAATGACAACTACTTTATAGAGAGGCAATTAGAGAATACAAATATATTGAATGGGTATTGCTGGACAAAATGACCATAAATAGTATCAAAATGGGCTTTGATATAATGAAAATCTTAAGAATTATAACTTTAAAGTAATATTTTTTTCCCAAACTGAGTAACTGACACAGAGGCTAATAACATACATTAAACTTTAGCCTTACAGAAAAATGATTTTCCTCTGTAGTGTTACAAATCAAAAGAGTGACAGAGGCTCATTCTCTCCCTCAGCACACACCACGCCTCACTGTGTTATGTCTCAATGCAAGAAGGCGAGATCTACAGTATGCTCCTGAGAAGAAGGAAGTGTCTGGAAATTACCTGCAATCCTGGTGAGTCAGACCTGATACGAGCTCTCTCGATAACTCACAGGACTCCACACTCCACACAAAAACTTTCTACCCAAACTGGAACATAACTGTGTTTGAAACAGTAAACACAGTAGTTGAGTGTTTTTGTCAGTTCGCCCTTCTCTGTGTCCTCTCGGTCTCTGCCGCCTCTAAAGATGAGCAGGCTAATCAGGCTCTGGATGAAGTCTCACACCGAGCTGCAGCCTTCTATCACTGGATGACAGCAGTGTTGTAGACCTGTTTACATTTGACTGTGTGGACAGAGAGTGATTTGGATTGAGGTGCTCTGGCATTAGTGGCCACTCAATGTCCTGGCTGAAGCAGGACGAATCATTAACCTGCGGAAGGGTCATTTTGCCTGAGCGCATGAAGATGAGGTCAACGATAGTGTGTGTGTGTGTGTGTGTGTGTGTGTGTGTGTGTGTATGGTGCGCGTGCATCCCTGTTTGTCACCACGCTGACCTTCACGTGAAACCTAATCTGGAAATGAGAAGGAGCCACAGAAAATGCTGACTGTAGAGAACACAGTCTGTGCCTCTTATACAATTGATTAGCTGCAACTCATTTTATTGCAGTAAAACACTCGCCTGGGCATTTTCTCAATTATGCTGAAACTCACTGTGCTGAATAAAAAGTAAACAGCTGTCACCTTATCATTTTAGATTATACAGTATAAATCCTCAGCACTTTATCGCTTGTCTTCACTCAGGAGGCAACGCTTCAACTGAATACCAGCTCTGTCTTCTGTTAAGTGAAACAAGATGATAAGAAGTCCCAGACACAACGTGTGCACACGTGTGTATTCATGCTCGTATGCAAGGATGCATATGTGAGCACTCACTGTGTTAAAGTTGTGGAAGAGGCCGATGCTGGCCGGGTGAGGCGACTCCAGGGGGAACTGGAGGAAAGGCTTCATATCCAGCGGGGCTTGGATGACAGGTGGGCTCCTGAGGAAGGCAGGGACCGGCCCCGGTCGGTTTACACTTCCTGTGGTAGATGCACAAACAGGGAAATTAGAGGTTGAAAACATAAAGCATAATGTAGAGAGTCACATACTGCAATCATTGCACAAGGTTTGTTAATGACAAGATGACAACAACTACCACATTTGATTAAATATTTTCTTAAAGGAATAGTTAGACATTTTGGGAAATGCACATATGCTTTTCGTGGCGAGAGTTAGATGAGAAGGTTGATACAGCAGTCTTGTCTTCTCTATCTCCCGGCAAGAAAGCATATAAGAGTATTTCACATAATGTCAACCTATTTCTTTAAAGCTAAGCATCATGTCAGAACAAGTACCAGCTGTCCTTCTCTGTTTAAATAAATCTAATACTCCCCTTTTTCTAAATCTAAACCCTCATCTTCTGCGTCATTTTCCCACATTGAGCCTTTTTGGTTTTGGCTATTTTGGTAACAGCAGAGGAGGCTCCTTTCACTGACAGCAGGGGAGACGTAAAGAATGTGCTGTCAGGATCAGAAATAGATGGAGGGGAAAGTCTCTCCTTCTGGCGTTCCTCTTCAGATGGTTTCAATCCTTAGGAGTCTGTGGCAGCTGAAGCTCAGATGTACAGTAGCTATTGTCATTTGTGTGTGGCTGCTTTTGCATATGCTGCATGAGAAGGAAGGGAAATAAGATATAAAACTGGAGGTCATGGTTTAAATGTCCTTCAGACATGCCATGAATCCCACAGCTCACATGGCAGCCGTTATCACCTCTCCAAACCAACCACAGCCCGGTTTGTGCAGAGTGAAAAACCAGCGGTAATAACACACCTTAGTTCACACCAACATACGAACATGTAGGAATGAGTGAACGCTCAACACCAGATATCATAAAGGAATGAGTGTAAGAAATACCAAGATAAAGATATGTTTTGGTTAAAAAAGCAATCTGGGACTATTCTTAAATGATCATAGAAAGTTTGACGTATTTTTTATTCCTGTGTTTAAAAAAAAAAAATATTAGATAAAATTTGTTGTTTGGGGATTTGAAAACAACAAATCTCATGGAAGGACCCAAGCTAACAACGTTAGTCCATCTTTTAATACTTTCCAATTTCCCCCAGCCTATCTGTGGCTCTCAGCCCCAAGTCCATTTGTTCTTAAGATGTAAATCTTTAAAAATGTGTCACAGATATATACTTTAATTGGAAAAAAAGGCAAAATTTCCCAGAAACAGCTGGGCACAGCACTTTGTAGAAAACATTAGTCAAACAGGAGTAAAAAGTGTATTTGTTGTGGACTATTTTCGGCCATGGAATAATACATATTTGCTGAGGTAATGAGTATTTGCAGGACAGTGTTTGTGGGATTGACTCAATTTTTTAATCGTTTTTGGACAACAATGGAGCTCTTTGGCACAGAGGCAGATATACACATACTTGTTAGTAGGAATAATGCATTGATGGTTTTGGTCTTCACTAGATTTATCCTTTAAATTCAAGGTTACCTACTACATTCTGTGAATTCTTCCTTGCATCTAGTTATTGTGTCAAAAACAGTGGCAAATGTCTTAGAGGCAATTAAACATGTGGTTAACAAAGCATATAGAGGGACAATCATGTTTCAGCTTTATGGATTGGCTCAGAGGTATCATCATTGTGTTTCCTCTTTGGTTAGTGAAGCGTATTCCTGACACGCTTCTGGTAAATCCACAACTCATTTTACACCACATTACGATTTAAAGGTCAAAGCATGTCTGCTGTTACTTATAAATCTGCATTTACTGTGCAGACCCTCACAATAGAGTGATGTATCTAACGTTGGCACACATTGTTTTCAGGGTCATATTCTGCACCATCCCACAGCAGCTCGATGCGGCGTGAGTGTAGCAGCAGCATCCCCTGACCTACCCTCCTCCTGAGTGATTTACAATGACATCAGATAAGTGAATGCCACGACTCTTCAACAGCGACCACGCAGGGAAGGGAGCGCATTGATTGGACACATTCTGAGGAGCGTTAAAGTGTTAAAGTGCTGCCAAACTCTATAAATCCAGGCCTCACCGTCTATTGCTCCTTCTCTCTACTAAAATGAACAGACAGCACCGTCTCACCCAGCCCCTCATCTTACTGCCTTTTTTTTTCTAATGCAAATGTTTGGGCCAGAAAAAGATCAATGCCTGTGTAATAGCTTATTGAATTTTTGTGTAGATTGTGAGAGAGAGGTAGTTGGACAGAAATGAAGAGACGCAGAGGGGAAAAAAAGAAAGACAGACAACCAGAGACAGAATTTTATCATCACAGTAGATTTTCACAAACCCTGCCGTGTGCACACACCAATATGCTGTGACTAAGGCCTCTCAAATTGGCAATTCATTTAGCCAATTTAAGTTTAATGATCACAGAGGTAATGTCAATGTCAGTGACGTCGCTGGAGCCTCTCTGTATTCCCCGCCTGCCTTCCATCTTTGTGCCTCCATGATGGGACCAGGAGGGAAGGGGACAGGAGACTGGATGACATGCTGTCTAACAGAATGAAGTCTGATGAGAGGCAGAAGCACTGCAGGGTCCCACCGAAAAAAGAGAGAGAAAAAAAGAAAAGAAATGCAGCCACCTTCAGTTCCAAGCCCTTCAGCTCCACACTCAAGAGGACTGGCTCGGCACACGATGCCAGCCGCCTCACATCTGCATCTAAATGGGCTGCTGTGCACAGAAGAAGACTCTGAAATGAGCTTCTGTGGCAGATTAGCCAGCCTCCCCTGACAAAAACCCCCTCACTGTCACTGCAGCAGAGAGGGACAACTGTGTGGTGGCAGCGGGTCTGTTAACCCGAAAACCACTGTATCCGCTGTGTTCTTGTTTGTCTTTCCCCCAGGTTTTGCATACCAGGCAATGTGAAAAAGACTTGATCCAACATTTGGTGGCAGATGACACCATTAGTACGTTGATGATCGTCATCTGTTCAAATGATTTATGACTCCTATTTATTGTTTCGTGGCAGGAATGCTGAGCTGCCACATTTTTGCCATAAGCAGACATTATAACCATGTTCTCTGCGAAAACAAATGCTTTAACTGATTTGTTACATCAGCTCTCTCCCATGTGGTATAAATGCAATGCAACTGTGTTCGAGGGTCTAACCTTTGAAGAAACAGAGTGTTAACTTTGTCGTGATTGCAGGGGGAAGATGGCTCTGTCTTAGTGTCGCATACTGCTACTGTGAAGGACTGAGCATGAAATCCAATTTACTGCAGCTCAGCTTACCCTCAAGTCAAAGGCAGCTATTTCAACCTAAGCGGGGGGGCAGACAACAATGCACACACATTCACACACAAACCTTTGTAGTCTGAAGGAACGATGCTCTAAAAGGAGTAACTCATATAGGCTCAACGCTGATTAATGTTGTGTTTGTCTGTGTGAGATCTGGACAGTGAGGAAAGGACACGGTGAAGAGGAGAACTGAGTGCTGGTGAAGGAGAACACAGTCGATTTCAGTCTGCACTTTGTTTTAATGATAGATGCTCTGCGCCCCAGTGGCCAGGCTTAAATGCCACCTCCCAGAAAACTCTCAGAAGTCCTCTTTCACTGGAAATATGTGTGAGTGTGTGTGTGTGCGTGTGTGTGTTTGTGTGTCTGTTTTTATGCAGTGCTCTTGAGATCAGCTAGTCATTCTGCAGCTCCGCTTTCTGATTTTCATGCAGTATTTGTAATTAATGAAGACTTTTGTTTTCCCCTACAGATTTTGCACCGCTCACATTAAAATTAAAATCATTATGTAATGATGATGGCAGTACATTGCTTTGTTTGGACCTTTCCCTGCTAACAATTTCTCATGAAATATTCTGTCTGTGTTTCCATATTGTCGGATTATGGTACATCATAAAGAGGTGAAAACTCCCTGATTGGCAAGGAACTAGAGATGACGAGCAAAGAGGAGCTTGGTAGGAAATAATGGCGGCGGGGCTGAGTGGATGGAGTCGATTGAGCGAGGAAAAGAGGTCTGGACGAGGAGGGGAGATGAGGTGGAAAGAGAAGGAAAGCATCGAGGAGGGGGAGGGAGCCGCATGTTTTGAGGTGAGTCCAAGGTGACCAGACGAGGTAAAGAGCCATGTTAACCTGCAGGTTAATGTACAGAAGAAACGCCATCTGTGAACTAAAGAAAGGACAGCAGCATATGTGCATGTGTTAAAAATCTCATGGTAACATTGTCAAAGTCGTGAAAGTAGTCCAGTCGGTACAGCTGCTTGTAAGGTTGAACAATTTTGGGTTATTTTGTTGCCCTCTTTGTAGGTTGTCTACATGTCATGTTTTGTTTTTAGCACATACACACATCCTGAGACATGCAGTTGGTAATATGGGTCATGTATGGTCCATTTTTGATGTGTGTTTGCAGCACTGTGCGTCCGGTTGTGAGTGAGAGTGCAGCATTTTTTACTACATACACTATTCTGTGTTTGCATCATATGAGACAAGCTGAAGTTGATTTTCAACAAATATTTCCACAAACTTTTCGCCATGGGGCTAGCAGGAGCAAGAGCAGCCAAATTTCCAGGTAAATTGAATTTCCAGTGACTTTCTGTGTTTACTTTTGGTTGGACTCAAGGTGTGTTCAGACAGAAGTTCAAATAAAGTTGAATTTGAATGCCAGACTGTTTTTGCAGCCTACACACTGACCGTGTGTGTGTATGTGTGCGTGTGCGTGTGTGTGCGTGTGTTCATCCCTGACAGATCTCAGAACGCACCAGGAACTCCATTTCTTTCTGTTATTTTCTTCAAGCGTCTCTCCTTTTTCCTCTCATCTCTGTACATTTATGAAGTTGACTCATAAAGCCTCAGAATAAGCACAAATATTTTACTCATGCTGAAACATTTTGAGACTTAGAGACTGTTTCAGCAAGTTCCCCAAAACGACATCTGTTTACATTCAAGTGACAGAGCCCTCTACAGGTGGTAGTAATTACGACGGGAGCAAAGGAAGAAGTCAGGTGACGTTGTTCTAGAGCGACAAAGTTCGCATTTGGAGGACGTGGATGTTCCGTAACATGAAACCAAGTGTTTGTTATTGTAACCATGACGACGAAGGTGCCCTAAACTTAACAAATTCGTTTTTTAATTTTCTACTTCTTTCCATTAGCTTTGTATGTAACGATGCCACGTCTAAATTTTGCTTTGCGTTCTGTCTAAACACATCCTCAAAGACAAATGTTTCTGTTAGTGAAATTTGTCGAGAAGCTGTAGGAGGCTTGGTCTCTTTGCCCCAATCATCATCGCTCGTAAATATCTAGAGCAAAGTTGTTTGTGTAAAATGTGATCACAACAAATAATTACAATAGATAATATAAAGGTTAATACTGGAATTTCCCTTTAAGCCACAGACAGGATGGAAGACGGTAAAGATTTGATTTGAACAGTATATTTATGAAATGTTATATTGATATAATCCATCTGTGACTTTGAGTTCTGGGCAGTTGTGTGAATGTTAACATGTAGGATCCTGGAGAGCTTTGTTTCATAAAGAAGCTCATGCACATCTGTCTGTCTGTATCTGTCCTCTCAGAGCTCTTTAGGGGGGTGTTGGATCATCCTGAACCTGGCTGCCAACTTTCTCTGTCATTACACTGCGGTCATGGTGTAGCACAGTTTGAGGCAAACAGAGAGCACTACCGCATGAAACCACGCAGAGCAAAGTATGGCCCATTAAGAGATCCACCGTGTCAACATGACCTGCAGCCCTGCCCCACATTATTATTCTTTGTTTGTCAAACCATTTACACACCTGCTGGGAGCTGGAAGAACACGCTACTGCAGATACAGACTGACAAAAACCTGAGCATGTAAAGTACACAAGCAAGCACGCACCAAGGCATGTGCAAAAGGGTGAACACACGTACACAACAATGGCAGCAGACATACAGAAGCCAGGTGCATCTCCTTGTGATTTTATACGATACTTGATCTTCAATAAACAGGAAAATCGAAATAGAACAAAATGAGGATATATGCAGCTGAACTACATATAGAATATTGTTTTTTCCGCAGAAGCAGAAATTACAGGCTATATTTTGGGAGCTGATTGGAGTCTGAAGGGCAGAGTGTGGTTTTATGCTATAGCTTGGTCTTGAAGCAACACGCAAGGGTTACTCAGGGTAAGAGTCAGGCTGGTGCCTCAGCTGTGGTCCGCATAACTTCAGGACAATAATCAACAAACAATAAAGAGACTTTATGATCAGCCTACATGCCCTTTTGCCACTTGATCCTTGGAACCCGTAAATGACAGACGTTTAAGGTTTCAAGGCCTTCTACTTTTATAATTCTGGTCAACGAGTCCTCCAAACTAAATGACAAATGTGCCTTTGTAATTGGCCAAAACAACATATATGAACATTTCCTGATCTGGCACCCATATCAGCAGGACAACATAGCTTGCCTTCCAAAACTATTACATGCAGTACTGTAGGACTGTTACAAAAATGATTAGTATGATTGTTTGCTGATCTTTCTCAGCTATGGTTAAGGTTTGATTAGGTTCAGGCACAAGTGGTCCGTCGGTCCACCACTTTAATCCATCTAAGTATTGGATGGATTGTCATGAAACTTTGTACAGACTTTCATGGTCTCCAGAGAATAAATCCTAATGGATTTATTGGTGATCCCCTGATTTTTTATCTAGTGAGATCAGCAGGTTGAGATTTTTCTCCTGGTCGCCCAGAGGATAAACCCTAATGGCTTTTCCTCTAGCACCATCAGCAGGTCAAAGTTTTCACTTATGCTGTGAAATGGATGGATTGCCATAAAATTTTGTACAGACATTCATGGTTCCAAAACTTTGGTGAGCCCCTGGTTTTTGCTCTAGTGCCACCATGGGGTTGAATTTTGTGGTTTTGAGGAAAACCCCAAGCTACTTTTTCACTACTTTTTCCTTTACTTATTGCAGATGATATAAATGTTAAAAACAGGTTGTTTTAAGCATTTGAATAAAGGACGAGACAGGCTGTATATGGTACACATACTGTAACTATAGGCCTTCAGAGTTATTTTGACCTTCTCTTCTTTGCTTACCAGTGCTGTTTTTGTTCTGTGCAATAGTTTCAGGCTTTCGCAGCCAATTGAAATATGTGTCAGTTTGTCAGACATACAGAGTGACAGGCACATTTCTCCGTTTTAAATGTCAATACTTTTCATCCCTCACTGCATTGCCTCGATTCAAAGGTCATGTTGTTTCTCAGGGACAACGTGCACCTGTGATTCTGTTGGAGGACATTGATGAGTGGGGAGATTGTGTGCGTGTGTGTGTGTGTAAGTGTGTGTGTGTGTGTGTGTGTGTGTGTGTGCATACAGCCAGAACACACACACACACACACACACACACATTTACGGATTACTTCATACTGGTTGAGTGAACAGTGATGCAAGCCACAAACCTTTTTTCATAGTGCTGAGGGAGGTCTAGAAAAAGCCTTGGCCCATTTTTAAATAAATAAAGACCTCAAACCTCTCGATCTGAAATATTCATCATAAAAATCACACAAGAGTTACTAAACTGCGTTCCACGCTGCTCTGCACCGGGGGAGATGAGCCAGTTTTAACACAGTTCTTTCATACTCCGCTGCTGATTGTGTCGACGTGTTTGAATGTTGCCTTTCATTAAAAGAAATACAGTATTTAGATGGCAGCGGTGGCGGTGCATAGAGAAGCACTAGCACTGGTGATGGACATACAAAGAGGAGAGGAGACTTTTTCCTCTGTGTTTGTCCCTCCATCTTTTCTTGTCAACATCGTCACTGTCATCAGCTTTCATGGACACTATTTCGGTCTCTGGACGTCTCTATCTCAGTAAAAGGAAACTAATACAGTTTATAAAATCCCATCACCACATGTTTCTGTGATCTTGTGTCTCTGTGTTTAGTGTCTAATGCACAAAGAGTTAAAGCCTCAGCTCCGGGGAGGGATTACCACAAGCTCAAACTCACACTCAGATCACAGGGAGACTCGAGCAGGGGCAAGAGCAAGCAAACAAAAATAAAGTATTCAAATATTTAGTCAACACACACGTACATGGAACAAGGTCATTGTAGTTAATCAAATTTAAGCCTAGAAGCAATCATTAATATGGATACACTGACAAGATACAATGTTGAAACTGAAAATGTGAAAACAAACGCTGGAGTCTAAACTATATACGACTGCGTCACATCGATAAAAATCTGCATGTTGGTCTTTTAATAAAAATCCAGTACAGGACGTGCATCTTATTAGGCTAATTCTGCAACAATGTCCCCTTGTGTATTTCAGTTAATAAAACCGAGCACATTGAACAGCTACTTCTGTAATATTCTGCAGTGATAAACATCAACTTAATTAAACTGAATGCACCCAATGATTTTTACAAAACATAATTAAAACATAATTTGCATATAAATACATAATGACTGAGCACTCTCAAATCCAGCCAAAGTTAATTTTGTTGCATCATTTATTATATTTTAACTAACAGGTTTGCTACAGAGCATTTAAACCTATTAAAGCTTTTTAGGGAAGGTCCACTGTATAAGCATATGGCTTTTTGACCCATTCTGTCTTTTTTTGTATTTCTTTTAATGCTATTTTGTGCAAATAGGACACAAAATCTACAGACAGTCATGTGCATATGCGTGTGCACGTGTCCCTATTGTCTGAGTAGATACAGTATGTATGACTGCAGGGAAGTAGACAGGTTAGTGAAGACTTCCTTGTAAAGTCTTGTTGTATACCTCGAGCAAAACGAACAAACTGAGACTGAGAGGTGATTTCCTGACTCTGCTTCATAATGAAGCGTGTTGAGGAGGCAGGGCATTGTACTGATGAATGACACGGTCAGTGGTGAGTGCACTTATACTTTAGGCAGTGAGAAACTGAGATGATTGACCCCCGAAGTTAGACTATAATCAAGAAGTGCGTTGACTGAGGGTCAGGTCAGAGTACTTCAAATGAAATATGACCTCTTCTGGCCACATTTTCATATAATTTTGGCATATTTCCTAAATTGTCTGAATAACTGAATGTGATGAGTTTTATGGTGTAACGTTGATTAGATCATTCAGCGGCAAAAAAATGGCACTTAATCTTCTCTCTCTCCATCTTTGGCTATTTTCTGTCCTCCTGTGTGTGTGTGTGTGTGTGTGTGTGTGGTAGTGTTGCAGGATGAGAGTGCTAGACAGTCTGTGGGATACTCTCGTCTTTTCTTGTTTTGGATTGACTAAAAAAAGCAAAATATGAATAATTGTGATAACTGCGGGATTCATGAGCACACAAATTAATTGCTCACACCATCCTATACAGATTTTTCAAAGAGGACAACCCTTCCATCACACGCTGGTCTTTTTCTAATCATCATGACTACATGAAGTAAACAGATCATCTAAGACGCATCTTGAGTTGGAGACAGCAGGACATGCAGCCAAAAGTTTGTGCCAGAGATGAGTGATCACCTTGACAGAAGAGGAATGCAAGTGTAAAGAAACAAATCAATCGGATCAATAGGAGCAAAGAGGGAAAAGCTTTCTGATACTGTCTTACCCAAGATCATCCTGTATCCTTCCACTGTCAACTTCTCTTTCCCACGTTTTCTTCTCGCTCGACTCTTCTCTCCCTCGATCAGCTACTGACGTGACTCAAACCTGAAGCGCCCACCTCTCTGGCTCTCAAAACTCAATGTGGAAAAGACATCCGACATCACAACCTTCACTTTGCATCCCTACGCTGCGTCTCCTCAGTTCCCCTTGTCCACATGAGATGCTTCTCCTTCAGATCTCGACACACGTCTCCTGTTCAGCCAGCTGTTGCCAGAAGGAGGAGTGCAGCAGCAGCAGCCCTGACCGTAACACCATATGCACTCAATCTACTGCAAAGGAAGCCTGTAATTTATTCACTGTAATATATTCACTCCAGCAGGAGGAACACCAGAGAATACAGCTGAGATGGAGCCCTGCCTCACTAGAGGAACCTCTGCACCACAGCATGCGTGTCTCTCCCTCCCTTACTCACTCTCTCTCTCTCTCTCTCTCTCTCTTATATTTTTTGGTTGGGTATAATCTAAAGGCACCTTGCATTCCTGAGCCGTGATTGGCTGGAGGCTCGGCCAATGAGAGCAGTCGGTGCTGAGCGTTTTCTTGGGGTGTTTGAATCAGGAGGCAGAGTGATAATGCTGCTGTCGATTCTGCTCTTCCTTTCCCTTTGTCACCCTTTTTCTGCTGTTTACTGTTGACGCTTTTTTTTCACTCCTTGTCTCACTCCATACTCTGCCTCGTGCTTCACACTGGCGGCATCTGAAACATGTCTTTAGTGCGTTAATATCTCCTCCCCCTGTATGAGGCTAGATATCTGCTCTGGTCTCCCTTTCTACCTGTCTGTTGGAGTGTTGGGTGTTCACACTGGGAGCAGTGGTACGTTTTGAAAATGCTGACAGAGTTCACGCTGTAGTTGCCATTCCAGACAACGGTGTGAACAGAACAAAAAGAAAAGCAGACACAGAGGTGCGACGGAGACTGACAGCTCGAGAGACTTGATGAAGCATTGGAGGGAGGGGAGGAGAGATTGAGGTTAACGCAGACTGACTGGGGATGAAAGTCTTATGGTGAGGAAATGTGGAAGATGTGTTGGAACAGCAGGATGAAGGAGGATGCTGACAGCTGCGTGACAGGCACAGAGTGCTGAATGAGCTCGAAAACTAAGCTCTATACCAATATTTACCAAAATTATGTATTCAAAGTGGAACACTGTGGTAATGTGTATTCAAGACTTCATCAAACTCTTTCCCACAAGATCAGGCAGCACTGTCACATGACCTCCGGCTTTAGGCAACATGAAGTGATCCTTTTCTGCATATTTCTGCATATTTAACAGTCATCACAAAAACACATACAGTAAGTCAGATAATGCTGTGTGTTGGCTTGTGTGTGTGTGTTTAAGCTTGTCTGAACCGAGGATAGTGTTTGTGTGTGTGTGTGTGTGTGTGTGTGTGTGTGTGTGTGTGTGTGTGTGTGTCAGAGAGAGATAAGGTTTCCTCATTAGTTGAGTCGGGCTGAATAATGCAGGTAGGTGTATTGTTGTGGCCAATGGGCCAGGTGCTAATGTGGCTGTCTGAGGGTGGAGGGTCAGATACAGCATGACTTTAATGGATGTCACCATGGGAAACTGAAACCGGACCACTGGACTCAGGTGACACACCATCCTGCGTGTGAGTGTGTGTGTGTGTCTCTTGGGGGATGTATTGTAAGGCTTTAAGTTCCCCACTTATTAAAACACTTTGCTGGTTCTCAGAGAAAAAACCCATGTTAGGGTTGAAAGATGTTATTGCCAGTTTTGATAGAATAGAGTACACGTAATTATGCCTTGAAAGAATAAGCTGAAATAAGCTTTTACCATTCAAATATATGCAAAAGCAAACTTCATGCTTTTATGCATGTAGGAGGAGGAGGAAGAGAAGTGTCAGAGTTATAATAAAAAACCTTATATTGCAGAAGTCTGTAATTAAGTTCAACTATGGGCAAGTTTTCCTCAGCATTGTTTAATGGGCAGCTGACATACAGTAATTTTACTGTACAGGTGCAGTGAAAATGCGGGCCTGTATGTTTTAAATAAAAAATTAATTAAAGTGGCAATAGACAACTTTTTTGCTTTAACTTATCGTTATGAAGTAAATGTTGATTGCGCAATGTAATGGCTATAAAATAATGACACCATTTGCGTTTAGACTGGTTTCCTATAAGCCTCGCTTTCACTGTGCAATTCTGTCTGCCCACGGGTACGATCTGCCGGGGAAAAAGAACACTCAATTTACGGCACAAAGGAAGTGGGTCAACCATTGCACTGCACAACCAAAACAGAAGAGGAATAGGGCTTTTATTTTCCGGTAGCTATTGGTAGCTATTCCCAACTAGCGGAAATGACGGACGATGGAACAACCGGAGTAACTGAGAAGAGGGAGAGTGATAAAAAACGCATTCACTCGATGGAGTGTCGATCGTTTCTTCATGGAAAATTGGAAACAAATGCAGTGTGTCGTGTGTTGTTGGTAGTAGCTCGGCTCTGAGGGAAACTGAAAACGTTCCGCTTGACTTTGCGACAGCGGCGCCAACAGTAATACCACTTGGGGGTAAATGCTGAAAAGTTGTCTGTTGCCACTTTAAAATAGAATTTTGCAGAGACAACTTTTGAAACATGGACTTGTTTCTGAGTAGGAGGACTTTTTTGGAAAGTAATGTATGTTAATGCTGTAGTATGCTCTCTCTGAATAACAGTATAACCATGTTTTTCAGAAGCACAGTAAAGAGCACATACAGTAGAGGTGGAGGTGGAGTTACATTCCTCTTGTCACACAAAAATATACTTTTCTTTCGCATGAAAAAATATCCCCAAAATGTATGGATCTAATGTTTAAAGTTTGTATCAGGGTTGTAAGTAGCGTGCAGTGCAGTCAGTAGGCCTGTGTGTGTATGTTTGTGTGTGTGTGTGGGTATGTGCGTGATTATATGCATGTGACCTCAACCATCCTATCATTCTCTCATACCGCCCCAGTAGGCCATAACTGTGTCGACGGGCTTGTTGAGCTCTAATTTTAGCAGTGATCGTTAGCGGTGTGTCCTGAGGGGTCCTGCCTACCTTTAATGAAGTCTTCATTTGATGTGTTATACCGGTGAAACGGCCTTAAGCACGTGTTAAATCAGCCACTTACAGGTTAAAGTGGCCAAACAGACAAAGATGAAGAGATGAAAGCAACTTTTTACTGCCATTTTTTATCCTGCGTGCACAATTATATTTTAATAATGCGTTATACAATAGTACTTCTTGAGAAGAAATGGGGACTGATACTATAATTCAATGTTTCACTGGTTTAAGTGGTTCTGCTGTTTGTGCTTTGTGGTCAGAGAGTCCAGACTGAAGCTCAGGTCCAAACTCACTAACTAAAAAGCAGCCAGCTGTGTTTGGCTGTAAATCTATTTGATGTAAAATGACAAACAGTATGTTTTTCCTCTGGTGGCAGGGTGAAGGCAGAGGAGGCTCAGAGCAGAGCGACTGTTTACTGCACCTCAGAGGTTTAAATAGGTGTTGCTAGAATGGAGACTGGGAATGACCGGCTTGAACTATACATAAATACACACACTGGAATAAACACATGTCTCTGTACAGGGAAGAGGTAAGTAGTTCACCAGCACATGTACTGTACATAACAGCGTTGGGGCAATGGGCTCGACTGGTCATGGTTTAGTGTGCAGCTAAAACTGTTTATATTTTAAACAAATATATAAAGTTATGTTTTTGCTTATATGTAAAGGACCCTTGTTGTCAATTTGTAATGACAAAATACACTTTGAACATGAGTTAAGCTACGTATCAACTAACAACACACACTCTTCTATTGCTGGTATTTTTTTCTTTGTCAATCAAAGTCATGTTTACAGGAAGCGATTTAATGATATTAATGTTTTATGAAAGGCACTGATGACTTAATCCTGACGTCTGAGGAATTCATTTTTAAATTTCAGATAACAATGTGATTACTCTGCTTCATTTGCTTTCTTGTGTCCAGACACATCTTAACATATGCATATGACCTCAAAGAAGAGTCAAAGAACCTTAAACTAATGCAAAAAGCACAAAATGATGTACTCTTTCCTCTTATGACTTAGTTCAAGCTGACACTGCACAATCATTTGAATCATTTGAATCTTGCAATACAAGTAGGCTAGTACCCGCACACTGGAATCACAGCTCCCTTTAATGCTATTAGCGACATTTCAACCAATCACAGGTCTTCCTCAGACGAAATTCATTCCTTGAATTGCAATTGTATTGATTTTTGGTTTCCAGCTGCCATCCCACTGAGGTTTTGTGGATGTGCACACGGCTACTCTAACGATCATTTGACTCCCCTGCTTATGAAACAGAAAACTTCTTTGCACTTTATCACACGTTGCTCATTATTTCTCCTGCATCTGCCAAACTCTTCCATCCAGCTGTGATGCTGATGAAGAAACAATTTGGTCAGGAATGTCATGAAGTGTACAGACCCTCTTTATTTAAGCCGAAGCTCACTCTCTCTCTCTACCCCTCCCTTCTTTCATTTCATTCCTTCCCTGCATCATACCGATGATGTATGTGAAAGGTCAAGGGTCAGACCAGGTTTAAGTGCAAAGTCTTGTCTGAGACTGAGTGCTGACGTTTATTAGAGACTGCCCTAACTTTCATCAAAGAGAGAAACCTTCAAAGCCTCATGTAAGACTGTCACTCGCTCTTTATTTCTGCTCAGAATATTGCAATAATGAGGGGATCCTGGCTTATCCACCCCTCAGTTCATTTTAAAGTGATCAAAGGAGGAATGCTCAGAGTTGTGGGTTGTTTCGCATTGCTCTGTGGTCGGTGATGATCTTACCTGAGCCCCACATTGGTCGCTTCTGTTCTTCACGAGGCTTGAAGTGATCCGGATCCTTCGTCCAGTAGAGAGTCCAAAGGTCAGTGTGTCAGCCAGCATAAAGTAATACAAACAGAGGTCCTCTTTGAGTGGAATATATAAAAGTATGCTCACGTTACTGTGAAGAGATAAATAAAGTGGCACTAAGCGACATGAGCGCAGACCTCGCACCAGTCAGCAGGAGAGTGGGGAGGGAAATGCTCGGCACAGGCAGCCACATGCCCACATTGTAGCTGCATCAAACAGCAGGCGGCTTGATGTTCAGCTTCTTCATCGTCCTCAGAGTCTCTTTCTCTCTCTTCTCTCACTCTTTTTTTCAGAGTCCTTTTAATCCCTCTCTGTGTTTCTCTGTATTTTCTCTGTGTTTTCCCTTCATGCCGTCACCTCTTTCCTGAAAGCGAAGGAAACAAGTGCACGAGATTCCAGAGGCTAATTCTGCTTCTTAGGACGGGGGGAACCTAATATGTGAGGACAACTGTGGAAGGAGGGAGATACAGGCAGAGAGAGAGAGTGTGAGGAAAAGGAGGGGCAGGACAGAGAGGAGGGGGACCCAGCGACGGACGGCAGATCAGAGGAAACAAGGATTGGAGTGTGTGGGGGTGTGTGTGTGTGTGTGTTGTTGAGGAGGAGGAGGGTGGAAAGTCGTTAAAACTTGAGAGATGTGAAGGAGAGGAAGAAAATGTTGACATGGTGAAGCAAAGGGAAATATGATTGTCGGACGAAGCAGGTGGCTTACAGACAGATGTGTTTTGCCTTTTTTCTTTGTTTGATTTGGAAATGGGTTTCCTTCTCAGATGAACAGTCTGTGGCTCTGAGCAAACAAATCACATGCACCATTTTGATTCAAATGAAAGAAATAGTCACGAAAATTACTTGCAATTAATCGAACCTGAATTATTGAATTGAATCTTTCTGGTGCGTCATGTGTGCACTTTGGTCTTTCTTTTGGTGTTTTTATTCGGCAAAAAGAAACAAAGTGAAGTCAATAGAAAGTCGTGCTTTTATACAAAGGTTTGGAAACTTTTTATTTTTGATTACAGCAAAATGGCCAAACTTGAGATATTAAGGTGCTCTAGAAATCCAACAATACAAAAACTGTCATGTCTCGTCAGTTTTGTCAAGTTCCATGTCTGTCATGTTTCTGTTTCCTGTTCTGGTGTGTCTGTTTTGTTTTGGAAAGGCTAACCTTCCCTCTCGTTTCAGGTCCCTTGACTTCCTGCCACTGTGTGTTTCCCG